>BQMF02000686.1:0-163365 GCA_027922465.2 Turritopsis dohrnii | reverse complement strand
CGGTCTTTAAGCATTAGCAACAATCGAGTGGAATCATTCGCTTGTAATAAAAATTTGTGGTTTGTGGTGTAATAACAAATGTAAACATGAGATGTATCTATTGTTCATAGGTTATCTAAGATGATAAATGATGTTACAGTAGAAGAAATCCCTGAAAGGATGGATGGATGGATAAATTAGGCTATAAACAATCACCTTATGCTTAAAAGCTGCATATTAACTTATTTCAAATGTATTTGGACACCAGTGAGAGACTGACTGGACACATTGTCAAAAACATAACTTTATATAAACGCTGTTATGTAGAGAAAGACCCTATATACTGGATATAATATGAATAAGAAGAGGGGTACTCAGACATTTCATTGTGGATATAAGCTAAAATTTGGGATCCAGTGCTTTAAATAGGCTACAGTTTCTTTTAAAAAGGTCAACCAAACTAGGCTGTTACCTCTTATTAAAAGGATTTCAAGGAAATCTTTCATCTTTATATTGCCGTAATTGTTTCATCCATTCAAGTACCCTTCTATATGCACAAAATGTGTATAATACTTTGGCAAACTTTAAGTTTAGATAATGTTATTTTTCACCTAATATGTGAGTCTCTACAAACTCCTTCCCTATTTTTGGGTGTACACTTTGAGTGTGGGAAAAAAATACTGCTTTGCATTATTGGGGCCAGAGATACCTGCAAAAACATATAAAAAAGGCTGACTAATTTAGAATCTAACATGCCAGTGTAAATACTTTTTGCAAATGTGCCAAAATAACATCACTTACACAAAAATATCTCAGATTTGTTATGAATCTTGACTTTAGGTTTGGGTTATCCAAACTGAGTTGTTGCTGGAAATTTCAAAGTTTGTAAAGAAGAGGAGACCACAGATTTTTTCTACATGAAATAGGATCATTTTAGTGTTGTTTGCCAAAATTGTTATGACACAATATTTCTCACAATAAATTTTCAGGAAGTGTTTGCTCCAATTGACAATGCTTAGGATTGATAAGTCTGGTGTAACTGCATAGATGTGTATTTTTGCCTGTGTGAATATAAAAGTGTATAATTGACTGTCACAAAAGTAAAAAACTTTCGAAATTTATATTGTTTCAAAGTGTATAAATCGCCTTGTTTATCTCTTATCCTGGCAAACCTAATAACCTTAGCTACTCCTTTTTATAAAAGGTTATAAAGTTAAAGAGCTTTATATGTGGAATTATTTGGTTTTGCAGTCAACTAAATTTGTTTTTTTTATGGATTGAAACTTGTAGAACTGACAAATTTGGTGTTAAAGAATGAAAATGTATAAGGGAAATGAAAAACTGACACATGGTATTTTTGCAGAGCCTTCTCAACAAAATTCAAGCTTGTAAAAAGATTTTTAGATTTTACTTCAGTTGAAAACCTTCTTTTAAAATAAAGTCACTAATATGGAAAATGATAGTAAAAATTTTGAAAGTATTGACTAGGGACGTTATCCTTTAAGTCGAAATATGACAGTTTGGTAGAACTTTATTGGACGTATCTATCTGAATTTCAGGGCACATAAAATTGTAGTTTCCAAACTATCTGTGAATGAAAATCTGACCTAAGATAGTGTGGTAAGGTATCTTTGGAAAAGACTGTTCTGTACTGTGCTTAAGATTGAATATATCGTTTTTGTTTTGCAGGTCAAGAAGTTTAAAGGAAAATGTAGAGTTGAAAGTTGTAATCTCTATCATAATGAATTAAAGGATTTAGAAAAACATAAAATCATGGAAACTGTCAAAAAACTTTTCAAGATTATCATTATTTTACACCAACCTACTCTTTATCATGTGTTATGCGATCTTCCTCCTGTTTTTTTTCTGTTTCTTAATTGCTTGTCTGCAAGTTTTTATGTATTAATGTCTTCAGCTACGTTTCACACATAGGACTAAAAGTTATTGATACATGTGCGTGCGTCTTTCTATTCATAGTCATAAGACAATATTTGATTGATGAATTTGCATTATTTTTATTCATTCCACGTTATGTGTTATGTTAAGACTGATAAGTAACTCTCTCCATACTTTCGCCAGCTACACTTTTATTTTTAGAGAGAATCTTACGCAAAAAATTAAAAATGATAACGCTGTATTTTGGAGCAAACGTAAGACAACCTATAGTTGTTGAAGGAATTGACTGTTTTTTTAAGTTCTACATGAAAGGTTGGTAAGATGAAAATGATAGAATTCCAAAACAGCAATTGTTGAGATAACCGTTCTCATCATTTTAGTTGATCAAAAGCAGTCCGATTGTGTAGAAAAAGCATCTGGCTGTCTGCATCAAGACGATTCTGACCGCAGCGTTCTTGAGAGCAGTGAAGGTAAAAGTTTTGCTGGAGAATTGTTAAAACTAATTTCTTTTCGTTTAATGGTTATGGTTTAATGGTTTAATGGTTATTTCGGTCATGTTCATTGCTCTCGCAGCCAGTGATGACGTTTATCTCGATGTCAAAATAAGCGTTGCATTTATGTTATTTTATAATATTTATGTCAGATTTTCTTCATTATCACCATTATGTTGAATTAGATTATTAGTTTCACATATTGCTTGACCTACCTTTTATTTTAAGATGATGATGACGATGATGATGAATCGGTCATAGGCCCTTCAGACAGTGAATTGTAAGTTAATTTCAGACTTCCTTTAGGCATCGCACAGAAAATAACATTATCAGGCATTCTTGTCATAAAGTTATTGTAACAATATTATTTTAGGCAAATTTTTAATTTTCACGATTTTATAGGCACTATGCACTTTGAAGCATCGAAATTGATTCTAACCGGTCTTTTAGTATTTGAGAAGTTCATAAAGAATAAAAGAAATGGATGTGCTTGTATTTACACTCAACGGAACACTAAATTTTGATCAAATTCCAAAATTGTTTTTTTTTTTACAGATCGTCTAATTCTATGCTGAGACTCGTCCGCTGATCATATCATGAGGTCCAATCTCAAAGATAAGCTATCAAGGGATCGTGGGTACGTTGATAATGTACCATAGTCCAATGCATCAAAATAGACTTATAAAGATTTCGATTAGACAGCCCTCAAAATTATTTGAGTACGCAAAAGTCACAATTTGGTGCTTAGAACACCATTTTGCCTTCTTTTTTTCGTTTAGAAATTTGCTTCGGTTGTTTCACACCAATGCTAAGATGTACGTATATATGCATCAGGGAGATAATTGATAAAAACAGCATCGACCAGAACGAAAAAAGCAGATTTAAACATGTGTCATTTCTATCTTAATCTTTTTCGGAGAAAAGGAAGTGTCATGGCGGCTTCTTCATCATTCTGATGCACCAAAAGGGTATTGTAGTGAAACGTTCCAGCATTTGATTTCTTGTCCATTTCTACAGGAATAGTTGACTACTATTTTACCTGGATCTGCTTTCCTATTCATGAAATATTGGATTCAACTGTTCAACCGTGTTAACAAGAATTATAAACCAGACAATGGAATGGATTATCAATTTATCAGTGACTACTGTATAAACATTACTAGTATTTATTCTGTTTTTGTTAAGAACGTTACTTGGAAATGCAGCTTTCCGTAGGTTTTGAAGTTCAAGGATGTGTAATTATTACAGATTCATAGCTCAATAAGTTGTATCAAATGTATCTTAGCGAAAAGGAAAATATTTAAATGCGACTAATTCTACTGTGTATTTCAATTTTCCAATCCGTCATTGCAAACCAATTTCAAAGACCTGATAGCCATTGCCAACGAAATGAATTACTTGCCCACGTACTGTTTATAGTGAAATTATCAAACTTGTACACTATTCTTATGTTTCCATGGCTTTATTTATATTACATTCCACAACAAACCTTGGTAACACGCGTGCTTATGTTGCTTCCATCCTTATCAAAATAATCAGGATATAACAATTAGAAACTTCTATAAGAAAAGTTTGGTATTTGCCAGTTATCACTTCGAGATACCATGACCAGTCCATAATACTATAGCCGTCATAGCGTTACGCTACAAATAAATAAGTTTGCCGATACCCTCAGCCTTCGGTCTGACTTACCACCAGAGATCTCTCTGTAACTTACGCATGCCTCCTACTAATTGCCTATACTGCTTTCGAAATGCATTGGAAGTATCGATTCTGGCTCTAACAGTGGAATTCAAACTCCGACCGAAAATCGTGGGTGCTATCAACTCAACTATCGCAGTAGTTTCTACAGGTTTGACAGAAAATTCACATCAGTACACTTCACAACATCGCGAATAAACGTAATACAGGAGAATTTTAAGTGTAGAGTTTTAAGAATGAAGTATATCACTTTTTGGTTTCAGAAGGGAAATTGACGAAACGCGGTCCCCCCCTCAGCATGTTGTACGCTCAGAACAGTCATCACACCATTTCGGGTCACACGCTTCCAAAAACGAATTTTGGTTCAGAAGGGAAATTGACGAAACGCGGTTCCCGCTCAGCATGTTGTACGCTCAGAACAGTCATCACACCCATTTTAGGGTCACTCGCTTCCAAAAACGAATTTTTGGTTTCAGAAGGGAAATTGACGAAACGCTGTAATAGTTAGATATTATTTCTTTCTTTATGAAAAGTGACTTTACAAGTTGAAGCAGGTACGTAGAAGTTCCAGATGAGGTTTTCGCAACATGAACTTAAAAGTGCCAGTATTGCTTCTGAGTGGATAAGATAAAAAGTGACTTGCTTTGTAAATGCTGCCAAGAAACGAAGCCAAAGCATGCAGGTTTGCGTATCACTGAACACCTGACGCTAAGGCAGACCTGAGCAGCGACGAGAAGACCTTTTCTTTTTTTCTGTTCCAAACATCAATCATAAACTGAACATAAAACATAAAATGTTCTTGCGACATCTTTTTCGCCGATGCCTTCACACATTGAAGGAAAGAGTTGAATTGCTCGCAAATACTTGTGTTGGCGTTTTCTAAACCATACAACCCTTTGCTACTGTAGATGGGTGAACAACTGTGTGAATAACCGTGGAAAATATCATGGTAAAAGCGGGTGTTCTGGAAGTATCCGTTCTCTCTATTTAAGCAGTATTCTTCCAGGGAACATGCAAAATCATAAAAAACAACTTCCGGAGCTTCTAACATGTGCGTATACAAAGAACATGCAGGATCTTTGCGTCCTTCACTGCCATTGACTATGTGACATCCATAGCAATGGCCATGTTGAGGGCAAAACCACAAGAAAAGAAATGTTGCTCCCTTCTTGGAAACAGAAGGATAACGCTTTGAGCAATTTGATGTAGTTGGATTATCATCAAACGTCTGATTTTGCTTTGAGATATCAATTTCAAATTTTCTAGTATTGCGAAGCTGCTCTCCGGTTGGTGAAAAATAGTAGGCACGACCAAGCTTGCTAGGGTTGTACGAACCTTTGATGGGTGTTGCTTGAGATGAGGTAACTTCATCGTTTTTCAGATGGTCAAGACGATCAGTAATGTATCTTAATAGTGAATGTGCATCGGGATCTAACGAATTTTCGTTTAGAAATACCGACACAAATTCTGCCAAAGATGGGTTTACTTTTTCAATTAATGCCACAAAATCGTCAGCATTTTCGCCAGGTGAATCCAGAATTTGTAGCACAGTTGACAAAATAGGGTGTGGAATGAAAGCCCGTAATGGGGCATCGTAACTTAGTAGGTTTAAAACCTTCTTTGTCGCATGCAGTTGGGAGAAACTCAGATCCTGCAACACGAATCGCTGAACCAATTGTTTACACGGGGGTGGTAAAACATGTAGCAGTTGAAGTGTTTGTTGTTCGCAAGTCGCCGGATCTATGGTAATAGGTCGCTTCGAGGTAAGCACAGCAAGATGTTTCCGCGCTTCTCGAACTGTCTTTTCTTTCTGTTTCAGTTGCTGTTCAGTTTCACCAGGTGCTTTCACTGGATTACTTATGAAACATCTGTCAAAGCGTCGATGCTTGGTCGGAATAGTAGCAGAATCATTGCTTTGCTCCTCTATTGGCTTAATGTTGCAGTTATGTTGCAATATGCCAATCTTTGTTCCATCACATGCAAGCATTTTAGGTGAAAATCCGCACCAATTACACGGCCTACGGAATTCACGATTTTGATGCGAGGCCCAAGAAAAGAATGCCTTTCGATACGTTTTGGCAGAAAGGAATGCTTTTCCTGAACCATTACGTGTGTAGGTCTTATTTATTAAGTCAGAAAAGGCAGTGAAATTGCATTTCATTGTGCACACCATGTCCACATACTGCCAGAACAACTCTTCAACTACAGCCACATATCTTGAAATACGGTATATAGATTCACTGCTGCCATTCCACTTAACGACACACTGACGGGTCTGGCAAACAATTTTGTACAGTTGACAATTGACAGCCGTATCTTTGGTGTACAACGTTGTCAACATATCTGATTCGAAGAGGTGCTTTCCATCTTCATCTGTTGGCCAGGGTAGCTAAATAATGAAAAAATTCTTAATTCTATGTTTTCAAAGTTATGAGATAGAGGGGGACAATAAAGAAAAAATTTCACGATTGGTTATATACACTAGGTCTACAAAATACGCCGTTGAAAGAATCGTTCATCTCAAATGTTGGGTAGTAAGTGATATTAACCTTAAACCCGTTATTTATACTGTATTATGTTACCTCGCACAAGCAAGTAGAAGTGTCACAAGTTGGGTAAAAGTCTTTTACGAAATTTTTGTCTTTCAAAGCTTGGCAACTATCAGACAAATGATCCAAGCAGTTACTCAAAAGAAGTTCGTCCATCGGGTCCTTACAAATGTCTCGTGAAAAAGGCGAATGAAACGACCACATGCCAGTTGCAACATTGAAGCCGTCAACAACCTACAATAATAATAATAACAAAACAACTGATCCCCACTAGCAATACAGAATTACTTGCCGAAAGTAGGCATAAAATTAATTTCATTCCTTTCACATATCGTTAATCTACCTCGACTGGATCATCATCAGCTTCATCATCACCATCAGAGTCTTCATTAATTTCATGTTCAAGATTAAATTCGTCATTTTCTTCATTAAGTGTATCTCCAACAGGATCTTGTAATAAGGTGTGGTTGTGATAATTTTCAGAAATGTAATGTTTAAATTCTTTGAGATGTTGGCAAAACTCAAGATCGTCATGCAGCGAAATCAATTTCTGTTTTTTCATGAACCGGCTTTGACACAGTCCAGAACAACATTTCACAAATACATCATCACTTATGTTAGATTTGAATAAGTGAACAAATTGATGTCCTGAAGAAGCCTTAACAGAAAACTTCTCTACATCTTTCTTTGCACTGTAAAGAGGCACAACGGCTTTTGAAACATTACTCAAAGCTTCTTCTAGTTTCTTAGCCATAATGCTTGCAACTGGTACGTCAATAGCTGGTTGCATGTAGGAGTGATCTTGATGACCACTGTCATTTAGTGACATAGGATACTATAAGAATGTATGTAATTTGATTAACGAATATCAGACCTTAGCAATATTCCTGATGCAATATACTCACCTACAATCAAATATCCAAGTAAACTGTTACTGTAGAATTGAGAATTTTCATAAAATTAATTACCTCATTAAGAATATCTGTCAGGACTTTGCAGTGACAGCATTTAATTCCATCCCATTCTTCCACTCCAAACCCAACTTGTGCGGTTGTCATCAGAACTTTGTATATAATACAAGAGCAATTCATCTTGATACCTGCGCTGGTCACTGTTCTTTTGACTGTCACATAATCACTAAACTAATGAATAACAATTAAAAGATAAGAGTGGCCATAAACGTCAGGCACAAATATATACGCCCATACTTTTTATTAGGGACTCCGATAAAAAGATTCATTTCCTTGGCGGTTTCTGCCATCCCAGAAATTCGATTAAACGAGAGACGTGAAATTATAATCGTCCAATGCAAAAGATGCAAGGAGGTTGTATTGTATATCTCACAATCTGTTTCATTTATTAAACGAACTGAACTGCATGATGCAGTTGCATGAAAAGACACTGAATTGCCGGGTAGTTCTAAGCGAACCACTTAATTGAAACTACCTTAAACTCTCCACTTTCTGGATGATAATCATTCATCACAACAACTTGTAGATTTGGTGTGTTTACTCGCCAAATTATAGTTCCGTCACTGAACAACGTGCTTTTGAAACTTTGGTAAACACTTGTGGACATCGCAGTTTGTGTAGTCAAACTTTCAAATTCATCTGATATGCCCAGATATTCCAAAAGGTCAAGTCTGTTCATCTGAACCCTTTTTGATTGATTCGGATTTGATCTCTGAAAAGCAAACAAGACTTTTTGGGTGTCCGGATTTATATAGCTAATAAATCTTCTAACTTACATAAAACCAACGCAGAGAATTTTAGCGTTTACTAACTTTAAATATGTTTTTTTTCAATTAAGTGAAGAGAACATAGGCTAGACTTTCAAAAATGAATTTCTCTGTTGCATAAAATAATGATAGATGCAGCATGATTCAAGAAGCTGACATACCTTGTTAGAGTTTATTTTCCTTACAGGTAAAGAAGGTACATGGTACTTATTATTGAGAACATGGTTCATGATCAGGCTAATATGATTTTGTAGTGAACACATATCATCAACATCATTGTTTTGGGAAATTAAGACATTTCTCATAATTTGATTGCGAGGAGACTTCCCCTGAGATATGAAATATTCATTTTTTTTCACACCAGTGCTTTTCTTTGCCATCCAGTGGTGAGTGTTCGGACAAGCTGATAATATAAGAAACTGCTGATGCAAAGATAATTCCTCTAAATCCTCGTAGGCTTTATATACTTGATCAAGGTTAACTTCGATTGAAGGAGTGTGGTCAGTTGCATACTTTAATAATGCTTCTTCCCACAATTTGGCATCACCAAGGCCTTCAACCTTAAAGAACCTGTATTACAGAAATGAGAAGTTACATACGATGATTTTAAAGTAACCTTTCAAAAAACATTATAGCCATTGCAAAAGTGTTCTCATTTCTAGGTTTCTTTGCATATCTTATAAAAGCATCAAAAACATACCACTTATCAGCATTGCTGTTTAATCTCACATGTCGTGCCATTCTTTGACAATAAACAACAAAACCTGGCGCACAAATATCAAATGTCTTTTGGAAAATTGCATGAGCAATTGGAATAGAGCTACTGATAGAACTTTTGTTAGTTTGTGTTATCTTTTTGAATTGTTTCGAGTTATGAGTAGGTCGATGCTCTAAAAATATGTATGTGGAGTGAATAACAAAGTGGACCTGACAGTGAAAGTCCATCGGAAAAAATAATCAACAGTTTCTGCAATGACTCTGTCTTTTAAAATAAGACTATAGCAAATAGAATTAGAAACATTAGTAAAACTTTCCAAAATCGTTAAAAATAATACCTTTCTGAAGTTTAAGTCTATGATCTTGTGCTGCTAAAATATCCCAGTCATTATAAATATTGATGATATGACAATCTCTTATGTTGTGAGTGGATATTAATTCTGCAAAAAGTGTACGCCAGTTGCTTCGAAAAAATCCCTTGTATATACCAGTTTCAAAACTTCTAAAATACCATAAATTTATCCTGCACATAACATTCATACAACAATTTTATACATTTGGGGCTTGGAATCAAATGTCTTAGAGTAGCCCCTAGGTTGCAACTGCATTGCCTAGTTAAATGCCAATACAGTTTTGTCTACAGCCCTTAATAATACCCGTGGGTGGTAGCAACAAGCATCATTTTATTTCAAAAAAAAAATATGCAAATGATAAACTAAGCCACTTAGTGAAAGGATATGATAATGCTTGTGATTAACATCATTAGCAAGAAGTATATAAGTGATAGCAAATTTTTTGTCATGAACCGTCATTTTTTATGAAGCCACAAATATCAAGGGCTGGACAACTGCTCACTTTCAAAGCTATGTTATAAAACTCTAAGCATGCTTGAGGTAGTGATTAATGGCATAAGGGCGCATAACAACAAGGTACCAACTCCTCTTAAGTGCATACATACTGATTTATATTTTTTCAGTTCTAAAGTATAGGAAATCATGGCCAAAATGAAAGGTTGATATATTCCTACATAAACAACTGCTGAAGATTCTGTGTAAAGTTTGTTTTCAGTTTGTATGCAAGTTTAAGAGGATCTATACCTAGGATTTCCAAGCCCACTAACATTTTCAAAGCCTGGAAATCATAACAATTAATTTTCAACACTTCACAAGATGGGACATCTACCTAACATGAAACATTCATCAGATGTTTGAGAAAAATACATATATAACAAATCAAACAATGAAAATAATCTTTTACCTTAAGTACAATGTCATCTGCCCATTTACTTCAAAAATCAAAGGTATGGCATATACGATTCCATCCGAACAGTTAGGGTATGTTGCTAAGTTGAGCAGTTGCTTTTCTGCATTCAACAAATATGGTGTACTGGTCCCAGTCTCCTGTTCATCAAGGATGCAAGACATTAGCAGATCTTGAAACATTTTCTCCAGGTTAATTGCTTCAGCACATTTCAAAATTGTAATGGCAAGTCTGTCGGTTATTGAATCTTAAAAAGAAAGACTTAGGTTTGTAATTTTTCAGTTCAAAAATGCCGTCCAATCCATTACAAAATCTTACTGGTTACGTATAAGCAAGCATGTCTTGATTTTGTTATTGTATAATTGTGGTAGGTTTGTAGGTAAGGTAGTCTGTAGTTCTGTTGATTTTTGTCCTTGTGTTGTTCTGTAGTTACAGAGCTATAATTAATGAACAAATAGAATTTAGCAATTATATTGTCATTGGTTCCATGGATTTGTGTATATAAATAAATCAAACATCTAATTGCGCATGTGGACAATTCTTGCTGAGGGTTAACAAAGGTTTTATGAGAACATTGTAATGTTACAAAAGCTTCTACGTGCAATATGAAATCATGATATAAAATTTGAAGAACATGGAAAGCTTTAAGAGATGGCTTCATGTATTTGAATAACAACGAAATTGTGTAAAAACATTCTTTGGTCTCCGAAAGGAAAAACGCACTACAGACACATGGTACACTGATTCACTTCCTAAACACATCTTGATATGTGAGCAACAATTTCCGTTGAATGCTTTTACACAAGTGTCGAGGTAAAAAGATGACTTCAATTGTATGGTATGAATAAAATAATGTTCTATTAGCTAATGAAGATTATTTTAGGTTATTATTTCGAAGGAATTTCCTAAACTTTTGGAAAAAATTAAATTGCCTAGAAATTAACTTCCTGGTTCTATTCCTTCAGTGTTTCGTTATGCATCAACACGTCGTCAAGGAATGGCGTTGAAGCAAGATCAGCACAATGAAGTCAACCACACAAGTTCATCGCAGGCAAAGTAAAGAAAACCTAAAAATTATTCTGCGTGAAGAATATCATCTCAAATGTTTACTTACATTGGATAAAGAAAAGGAAAACCAAATAAACGAAGCTTAAACTGCGCCCTACCGAAAGGCCATGAAGAGACAAAATCATTGAAAATTGGCAGGCCGAAATAAGAAAATGAATTTCTGCATGTCCAGCTCTTCTGTTTCATGTTCCTTTTCTACTTCTTGAATACGAAATATTCATGTAAGGTTCAAGTCATTGTTTTACGTTTACTTTCCCTGAATCCGACGTATGCTCCATTTATTTCTCGGAACCATTTTTACCTCGGAGGACAGAATTACGCTTCTCACATTACTGTCAATACGATCATGCGCTCAACAAGTAATTATTGATAGGTTGCGCATTTATAAGCACCGCAGACAGGGTCTAATCTAGGCCAAAAGAGCGTCCATTGATTGCTGCCCTCTGCATTTTTTGTTTTTTTTAAATTTATTTCACAGGCGTATATAACCACCGAAATAAAGCTCAGGTTGCCCTTTTCCTAAAAAAAAGTGCCCTTTTTGATGTTCATAATGTGCCTTCTTTCCCTTCCATTCTAGATTAGACCATGGCAGGATGCATATAGTATAGTAGCTATAAATGTACCCATTAAAAGCAAATAAACAAATCAATATCAACAAACTACTAAAATGAAAGTGGTTTACTCACCAGAAGAAAATGAAATCTGAGTACTTGATGAAGAGGACTGCTGCTCAAAATCAACGGCGTCAGTCCCACTTCCTGTAGAAAAAGCATCAGTAAGAGGAGAAGTGGGGAGAGTAGCAGCAGCACCAGTAGAAGTTTGCAATGATGATAATGACTCTTCTGCTGCTGCTACTATAATAGGATGTGCATCGGAATCTTCCTGCTCTGAAGTCATAAGACCTGTACAGCACTGGTCATTTAAATAAGAAACCTGTGATGATTCCATACTGCAAACTGCACGACAACTGTACAAACAAAACCCTGGCTTGGAGTTACACAAACTGTTCACAGCTTTATCTGCCATTTACCTAATAAGCGGCTTTCTTATTATCGGACCGTAGAGGAACACATCCAATAAACCAATCAAAACCGTGTATTACCTACTGCGAGCTGGGACATTGCCGTTCCTCGTAGTATACGAAGTTTTTGGTGAACAACTTTTTATTCAAAAAATAATTTAATAAACAGCAAACAACAAAATTATGTCTTCCACAAGTAATCAAGAGGAAAGTTTTAATGCTTGGCTTCATCTTCAAAGCATAAAAAAGAATAATTCCATAATGGAAGATGAAGTATTTCATGCTTTGGTTAAGTATTTAGAAAGTGGAGTTGGAGAAGGTAAGTTGGTTTTTTAGTGGTGACTCATAGAGATTTCATCTTTGCAATTATATTTAGAGGTTATGGGTTATCCAGGGGCTTGAATCCACAACCTAGCATGGGAGACTTTTTATTCTTTAACCTACATTTTCAGGGGCGTAGCCAGCATTTTCAGAACCAGAAGGTCAGTCAAAAAATAGTAGACACATTTCTCGATTAGCGTGTTCGGAGCGCATAGCGCTCTGCCTAGTAAGCTGGGGGTCTGTATCAGCAGTGGGGGATTCGGGGCGAAGCCCCCGGGAAAACTTTGTTATTTTTGCTATAGAAACGCCTGAAGCGGGCTAAAAATAGCTATGAAATTGGGCTGCAAACTGAACAATTTTGATCAAGATCCACAATGAAATCACGGCGGCAACTATTCAGAAATTACATCACAGTAATACCCGCCTCGCTTTCAAAGTATACATTAATGACATTTGCGTCATTCATGAAAAAAATACCTCAGGGGAAAATATTTTACGAAAATATCGCTATCAACCTAAAGAGTATTAAAGCATTTAATTAGAAATAAGGTGATGACTACTGCGATGTTACTTCAAAAAAAGGACTATTTGAGCATTTTTTTGTTTGTTTATTTCAAAACAAATAACACAAGCAGACTTTAATAGAGGCTGTTTCGCTCAATATCAGAGCTCATCAGCATGTCTAGGAAATAATCCAGACATGGACAGCCAGAAAAGGAAAAAAAAAACGAAAAGAATAGTAAAACAAAAACTGGCTTCCTTCCCAAATGGGAAAATGAAAAATGAAAATATATGCTATTAAAAATACAGGATTCAATGTTGACACTGGGAACATTGAAAACAAAATGTAGCATTTAACTGAACAGAGCAAGTCAGACAAGAGAGCTTTGAAATCCAAAGTTATCGAAATTTTCTGTTATTCTCTTAACCTTAGGAAAAACAAAGGATGCCTCTGGAACATCAACTTCATCAACATGAGAAATAACTTCTACATCTGGCAAATATGGAACCTTGGTGTTTCATGTTCCAACCCATTGCAATATCATTCATGTACTTTTGAGGAAAAAACTTTCCCAAAGAGGAAGATACAACTTCAGTAGATTTATCATTGTTTTTACCTGATGAGTTCAAAACATAAGCAGAGCTAGTAGCATTAGTCATTGTACCATCTTTTCTTAATTTTAAATCTTCCTGTTTTTTTACATTTCCCTTTCGATGCAAAAAATGTTGTACAAGACTGAAAAACAGGCCTCATGAATCTCCTGCAAGTCCCTCTTTTCAAAATCACAGCAGGTACAAAATCATTTGGCTGGTAAGGTAAGGTAACAAATTTGGTATGTCGCAAAACAATATTTAAATTAAGTGTGTTAGATTTATTACTAATAAGTGAAAGTTTGTGCACAAGTAGGATACAGACGATGTATCTTCCTTAACACTGAACACACACACAAATAATGACCATTATATTTTTCGCACACATATGGATATGTTTTTGTTGAACAAGGCAAGTAGAATGTAAACATGTATCTACAGAATGTTTAAATACAGAAAACTTAAATGGATATTCCACTTAAAAAATATTATTTGTTATTTGTCAAAATGAGATAAATAAATGCTGAGTATAACATTCAGCATTCATAAACAACTCAATATATACTTGTTTTAAACTTAATACTTGTTGTTGCTCATAGATTATCTGCGAATAAGCTAGAATTAGTAAGCACTAGAGATGGACAGCCACATAATAGGTAATCTCCATTTGCATTTGATTGGGCAACAGAAGAGGGAAAGAGAGGGGGATGCACAATATTATTGTTGTTATATTAACTGAAAGTTTCAAGGATTGCATACGTAATAAGAACTGCCTATAAAAACACGAACACTCTAAATAAAGTCTGAGGAAAAGGCGAAAACTTATTAAAAGCTTCCTCCCAAAAAAGTTACTTATATGTCATTCACAGAGACACCATATTATGTTTACATTTAATTCAGCTTGTTTTGGTTGACAAACCACATTAATTATTACTCCATGTGAAAATGTCATGAAACATGGTGATTATTAACCATTATATGTTGTTGCTATCAACAATGACTACTCAATCCACAATGTACAAATATCCGAAAATTCGAAAGAAAAAAACTTACTCAAAAGCAGCAACTCTGAAGCCTTCATAGCCAAGAAGTAAGAGAGCTTTCTGGCATAAATGTTTCAACTGTTTGCTTCAGTTTCATAGCACCGACCTGAAGACACAGGAACATCAATATTCCTCACCTATTTGGACAGGGTAGTTCTCAAAGAAACGTCCCCAAGAGATTTTCTGTGACAGTTTCCAAGATTGAAAGTGTGAGAAAGATTGGACTTGTGTGTTGGAATTTGAAATTTGAAATTTTTTGCAATGCTCCAGGTCTACATGGAATGATGTAATGTGATCTCACGGAATGGTCTCGAATGCAAAATCTCCTTATTTGGCAACGAATCGGCAGAAGCCCCGGGTAAATAGAAACTCTACGCCTGAAAGTTTTACTGATAATCGGCAAAAATTGAAAATCTGCAAAAGCAAAATCGATATGCCATTATTTGATTTACCCTGGCAAATACGGAAATTCTCAGCAAAGTTGATAATTCATGCTATCCGCAGTGAAATAACTGCGCCGCTAATGAACATAAAAAATGTTCACGAAAAAAATACGACGTGTGCGCCCGCCGGCGCAGGGATGATGAAAAACAGAATTTGAGCGACGCGATTGATACACTATAGATGAAAGAATGTATTCATTTCAGTATCGTGCAATCCAAAATAATTTTAACTATATTGCGTGGAATTTCGATTATTTTACAAAATTATTGGGTCAGTCGTTTGCCGATTCTGACTGATGCTGGCTACGCCCCTGATTTTTGCTTCTCTTGAAATACACTGATTACTCATTGTTACATAATATCTGCCTGATCAAGTCAAATAACAATAAAGCACGTCATATGTAAGTCGTGTAATTACAGTTTAACAATCACTGGTCAAATTAGTCTGCTGCATGCACCTGCCTGTTTTGAGTTGAGTACTTTGTATTTGGTACCAACAACCAGTCAACACCATTTTTCATATAAAAAAATGCAAGAGGATTTTCTGCTCATGCTTTATACATTCCCCTATCAGTTATGTTATGTTTTTGTGATATTGAAAGATGGATATGTTACAAAATGACAAATACTAGTAAGCAGTGTGCAATGAAAAGTGGGTATATCATGATAACAATAATAATAATAACAGACATTAGCTAATAAGAAAAGGGAAAATTAGCCGAATTGTTTAATTGAAATCTAAATTAGATAAAATATACATATATTGGATAATGTTGACTATCCTAAAAGCACTGACAAAACACTACTGTTGACTAATGAAGAAATGTGGAAGATAAAGTATATATACTAGGTAGAAGATGACAAACTTGGCAATACAAATCAACTCCGTAACTAAACAAAAAGAAAAATTGTTGTGGCAATGATGTGGACACCCCATCACCAATAAGGCATATTATAACCAACTACTGGTTAACATGCCTAATTGTGATCATCGACAGTTTGCAGTCGAAAGTTTATTATATTTGTTTGAACATTCTTCCATGTTGCTTTGTTTTTTTCAAACAAAAATAAAAGACTTTCAGCCAAAATGTTAATGGTCTCATGGTGTCTATTAACATAAACTGTGAGTTCTTTTTTAACATTTTTTCCAATTCCTGTGGTTAAATTAACATTGGCAATCATTCCACGAATTTTTGAAATGGCATTTTGGAATTCAAATAAAAAGCAAAAACTACTCACTTTATTCGAAACTATTTAAATTGTTAACGATCTTATACAGCTTAATAAAGATATTTTACAATAGGGATACCACTTATAAGAAAGCGTGTTCGTGGTAAACGATATCAATTGATCAGTTATCCAACATTAGGTATAGATCAAATGCTCTGTATGCGATCAAAAGAGGTATAATACCTTTTTCATTACTTTAAACGTACAAACTTTCGCGGACAGAAACTTTCGCGGATTTCGCGGATTTTAGTCCAATCCGCGAAAGTTTGTCCCGCGAAAAATTCTGAATTGCTCGATCCGCGAAAGTTTATGTCCGCGAAATGTTTCAAAATAGGCCATCCGCGAAAGTTAATGTCGACGAAAAATTCCAAAAACAGGGCATATCCTCAAAAATTTGGCCATGGATTTTTACAACGAAATGTCAACAACTAAAGGTGTTGACATCATTAGAAGTGGTTGGGACTCTTCAGGGATAACGGATGCCATTAAACTTGGTACTGAAAAGCTCCCCTCTATCGACCCATTTGAAGAGCTTGACCCAATGGTTACTAATGATGAAGACGCTTTTGAAGTGAACGTCTTACGCATGACAGCCATTGCATGTTTAAGTGGTGATGACCTTGCCATTCTAGGCCCAAACGATAAAAGTGACGATGAGAGTGATGATGAAGAATGGATAGCTACATCGTACGATAACCGTGGTGCTTTTGACATGTTTGATGAAGAGGAACTTTGAAGAACCTTAACTTTCTTGATATTTACTTACTGACTTTGATGGCATTTGATAAGCACTTATATTATACTGTACTGCTATATTATATTATATTGTACTGCTTTACAAGTGTTTTGTTGTATTTTTTAATTTCTTTCATTTGGTATCACGAAAATCAAAAAATATTGTTTTCCTCTTTGAGGAATAGTTAATAGTGACCCGATCCGCGAAAGTTTATACACGCGAAATATTTCAAAATTTGCTCTCCGCGAAAGTTTATGCACGCGAAAAAAACTTGAACTGCTCATCCGCGAAAGTTTATGTCCGCTAAATAAAAAAAATTCGCGGATGGCTTCATCCGCGAAAGTTTCTGTCTGCGAAAGTTTGTACGTTTAAAGTATACAATAATCATTACTGCATTGCTATACCAGAACCCTTTTAAAATTAGTTAATAATGTTGAATCATTTTAGAGTCATTCGCTGCTTGGGTATTACAGAATGGTTATCAAGTCAAGCCAGATTTTTGGAGTGATTAAGCGTGTGCACTGTGATGTGTTGCAACACGCTGGTGTTGTAAAAACACACCACACGGTTTGTTCTGTACCACCCTTTTTAATATTTCCCCATGGGGAGAAATCTTATTTATTTAATTTAAATAACCTGAAATTAGATATTCACGATATTTCTCATTGTAGATTTCTATTGATCATGCTCATATTCCTCGTGTTGCTGTTGAAAAATTCATCAGTGATTGTGAGGTATGTGCACTAAAAAAAGTCAGAACAAGCAGTGCACCACTAAAACCAATTATTACAACAAAGTTGCTTGAAAGAATCCAGGTATTATGTTATTCATGTAAATAGAAGAGAACTCTAAATTTTAATCAACGATGAAAGAGAGTAGTTCAATGGAAGAATTCCATTTTCTGGTTAATTCTGAGCTTAGAATAATGGAGATGAAGGTTCGAATCCTTCCTCTCTTAATGATTTTTGTTTCAAAAATTTTCTACCTGGGTTACTAGTTCTTTTATATTCACTGTATTTTGTATGTATTATACTCTGACTCTGATTTTCAAAAATTTTAGATAGATTTGATTGATATGCAGAGTCAGCCTGATGGATCATTCAAGTTCATCGGTCATATAGTTGACCACTTCTCCAAATATCGTGTGTTGTTCCCCATGGCTACAAAATCTGCCACCGAAACTGCGCAAAACCTGATCGAAAAATTTCTGTGTTTTTTCGGTCTGCCCCATATTATACATTCTGACAATGGCACAGAATTCGTAAATGATGTTTTACGCGCAGTTGCAGTTCTTTGGCCTGGGAAGTGTTCCTTTGTGAAAGGCAGTCCAGGCCACAGTCAATCACAAGGGCTGGTAGAGCAAGGGAACAACACCATCCGCAATATGATTGCAGCAAGACTGGAACAGGAACAGAAGTGTGAATGGAGTAAATGGCTTCCAGAATTTCAGTGTACGTTATTCCCATTTTATGTGGCTAGATCATCGCCAAAAGAGTATTCCAATTTTGACCACATTACTTCACTCCAATTGACCAGTGGCACAACTTCTGGCACAATCTCGTATACAATGCATTGGCAAACGTTTGATATAAGAATAAGTTACATGATTTAATTTCATCATCAGAGAGAATGATATATCATGGTAGTTTATTTCTTTAATTTCGTGATTGTGTTAACTCAGGAAAGTTTCTTCATTTAAAGAAGGTAGATAAATTTCCACTAATGCAAAATTTATCTTTTAAAATACGTTGAATTTACATTAGTTGCAATGAATGTCTCTTACGTGAGAAGCATCAAAAAGACGCCTTACGAAGTGGTGTTTGGGCAAAAGCCTAATACTCAAGGGCTTCAGCTTCCCCAAGTTTTCGAAGTCTCCAATCCATTGGTAGACTTCTCACTTTCTCAACCTGTGGTAGAAAGTGATAGTGATGAAAATGGTAGCTGCATTGAGCAAACAGAAGGTAGGTATTCGAAGTCTGCATTCTCAGAAAGAGGAGCTCCCCCTAGATATCATAGGCACTTATTTTGCATGGTATTTCTTGTTGCAGAATTTCAAGATGTTTACGAAAATGTGGGAAGAGAAGAGACTGTGGTTACAGAAGAAAATGTGTTTGAAGAAAGCCTCCGCAAAAAGATCAGAATAGAAGCGGAAGAAAATATTAAAAAAAATGCCGAGTTCATGAAACGAAAGCATGAAAAAAATAGAAAACGTTCCCTTGGAGACTTTAACGTTGGAGACAATGTTGTTCTCCACGTTAAAAAGAACGATCGGCGAGGAGCCACTCTAAGAAATATCCCCTGCGTCGTGATCAATAAAATATCATCTGGCATACAACCTCAGTATAGGTTGCTTTGTGAGGCAGGGGTTATTTCGAAGTACGTAAATGCTTCACGTCTGAGTAGGTATCCTGGTAGCGTTAAAACAGGACGATCAGACGTGAAGATCAGTATTCGAGAGGCAGCAAGAAAGTTGTTAAGTCCACCAATCTCATGCTCTTGCGTGAAGGGGGCTTGCAACAAAAATCAATGCAAATGTTTCGCTTCTGGCATAATTTGCTCATCAAGATGCCACAAAGGTGACAACAGCTGCTGTAAAAATAAAGATGCAAGCCTTATAAATGGTTAACTATTTACAAATTACGATTTGTTAAAAAAAGTCTAATGTATTATGTGCTTTTATGATTAACTTTCTCTTTTTAATTACGTTTAGTACATCCGTCTAATCAAGAGAATTTGCGTCCTAACTGCTATGAAGATTTTGGTAAATGTTGATTCTATTACATAAAAAAATTATGAGAATACGGTGATATGATGGATTAGACTGTCCCTGATTTCTTAAATAAATTTGAACTTCATTTTTATAAGGGTAGAATTTGAAGACACAACAATACCCCTGTGTATTAGTTAGTCAATTACCCAGTTGCAAGTCGGTTAGGGTTACTTACTCACTTACTATTAAGGGACTATTAACCCTCTTACATAAGGCCATAATAAGGGAATTGGCGTAGATATCCCTAGTAACACTTTCACAATTATATTCTGGAAGGATTAGTATATTGAATGGATAAACAGAGTGTGTTAATGTGTTAAATGATAGACCTAACTTTATATTGCGTGACGTTTCTCTTAACTAATTTAATTCAATAGAAGCATTTATGATGCCCTTCGCATTCTCAAACAAAAGTCTTGTACATGCCTAATCTGCCACAATCTCTGTTGAATTTAGTTTTTAAAATGAAGTGGTAAAATTTCAATTTTTGTTTTACTTGGAAATCTTCATGAAAAAACTGAACGTTATTTTTTCAGATTGTAACTTGGACGAATTAGCATGAACGACTTAACGAAATATTTATCATGACAATGGACAAACAAACGACAGCTTACATGCTAACAGCTAACGGAATTTTGGACTGATTTGTATTTTTTCATTAGTAAATTAATTATTAACGCTACCTCATTAATTTTCTTTCTAAGGTGATATAACCTCAGCTATCAATGACATCATTAAGGATATTAAAAAATTTTTGACTTGCGATAACCCTGTAAGTAACGGTTTCTTCTCACGATGCATTGTAAATGTGACAATTTCTAACTAAACTTGGTCACTTATAGAATCACAAACAATGCACTGTCTTGTTGAACCGTTTGAGTCTATTGAACCTAAAGCCTGAGCAGTTAATGGAGCACCCTGATGTTATTAAAACAATGAGACGTGTAAGCCTCATTATGCATTTACGCTGATCAAAATAGATGAGAAATACTAAGTGTAAGAAGTTATTTAAGTTTATGCTGAAATCATACTTAATTTTGTTTACTTAAGCTCAAAAGTTACAGCAAACACAAAGGTATTCGTTCCACGGCACAGTCATTATATATGACTTATGTAAAAGAATTTCTTGGCTGGACTCCTGAAAGTATGAATTTGCTTATTATTATTCAATTTCATTACAATAACCTTGAACAACGACGAAGTTTTGGTTTTTTGACACGCCATTGTACTGATTTTATAGATAATGAAAATATTGACTTTGATGAAACGTCAATAGCGAGTGAAGTTAGTGACGGTATCAAATCTGAAGACGATGACGAGTACATGAGTTGCTTAATGTCAAACAAATTTGGTAAGTAAGCTTAAGCAAGTGCGAGTTTCCTTCTCAAACAGATACATAGCCACTATCCATTTATTTGCTTTCTTTTCAGTAAACTGTTTTAAGGAAAAAGATAACAGTGTAGGAGGTATGACGTAATTATGACTACAAGAATACCAAAAACATTAGACGTGACTGGAAAAATGTCTTAAATTTAGTTTGATAACATACCAACTAACAGTTTTATTTATATGTTCTGAAAACCGCCAATTTACGATAATGAAATGTATCAATAGGTAATGACAATAAGAACGACGTTCCTCTTGACCGTTGCATATTATCAGAGATAGCTGCAAGTAAAGGTAATATAATCAAAGTAAAGGTTACAAAAAGTGCTATATATCTTATTACGATCATTACATGTACAATTATTTCCTCTTTAAGATCCTTTGGATTTCCCTCAAAGTTTGAAAACCGAAAATGGTACCAACTGTCCTGTTTCGGGAACTCAAGGTAAATATATCTATGAATTCAACTTAGTTGCTCAACAAACTAATTTATTACCTGATAATGAAAGTTTTTGAAAAGCTTTAATTTTAGGCTTATATAATATTTTTCGATACTTTCATGGTCTTTTCAGGATTCGATACGCTGTCCGCATCACACGTGGATCAAACTGAAACAACAGAAACTTGTAAGAAAAGACTTCCTTCTTCTCACTCCAGGTTTTTGGGGACAAAAGCATGTCTTAATGAACTTTCATTGAATTCTCTGCCTTTTTTTAATTACTAAATAATGATCATTAACATTGTAGATGACGAAATTCAAGAGTCAATAATAGATGATTTAAAGAGACATACGGATCAAAAGTTGAAAGGTAAAAAACTTCAAGTTAAGTCAGAAATAACTTTTATTGTTCGCGTTTCGATAAAATCTTTTAATGTGAACTTTGCAACGGTTTCTTTTCTTCAAAATATAAATTTTATGTTATTTAGAAAACTTGATCTGTACTTCGCCAGATAAAGGTTGGTATTCTATTTAGTTTAATAATTTCGATATATTTGTGTCAAATGTACTTCATTAAGGATATAATCCATCTAGTAATCGCAACCTTACGCCAGTGTGAGCATTTGACTGGCAACATTTTGGCCATCTGTGACAGCGCTAAGATAACAGACAAGATGCTATACGATGTCCTATCTCCAAATGGCTGGTTAAATGATGAAATAGTTTGGGCCTTCCAAAAGATCAAGTTGGAACAAACTCAAGTGAGAATCTGTTTCTTCAAGTAGTTAATACGAATCCTGTAAATGTTGACAATAAGCAACAAAGCACGCTATTATTGGAAGTTTTTTGGCATATTGAATTATCCATCAATCATTTTCTAATAATTCAAAAAGAAATGCATCGACGATTTTCTTGATTTTATCATTCGCTCTTTTCAAGGTCACTGAATAACAACAGTTTATCTTTGGAATTTTTTCAGAATCCTGCTATTGTATTAATTCCGCCAGCGGAAATGGTTTATTTGATGGAAGTGGAAAATAAGACTAATAGAAGCCGCAGACAAAAAGGCGTAAGATTGAGTTTGTTTGTGTTTGAAAATTAGAGATAAACTTTGAAACTGATAACGTCATGTTTCATATAGACCAAGCAACTTTTGAAGGGCGTTAACGTAGTTATTGGGTGTCATTGCTTTAAACAACATTGGAGAATTACTGTGAGTAAACTTATTAACTGTTCTTAATGTTCTATAAGTTACGTAAAGTTATTTTTGCTACCAGGGTTTTCGAATATGCTTCAATCTTTTAAAAAATCACTTGAATATACTCAATCTTTTCTTAATTGTATTATCTTAGTAAATATGTTTGTGTTTCGTATTGCTATAATTGTTTTTTATTGTGTTTTTTTTAACGTTTAGGCTTTTTTTCCAAAAGCGATGAAAATTATACATATTAACCCTATTGGCGAAAGTAAAAAAGAATTGGCAAATGTTGAACAAAAATGGAAGTATGTCATCCCATCACTTCTCGTGTGTAAAGATTGAATCTGTATCCTCGTCAATATAATTTAAACATCAGATACTAGAATATTCACCTCTTTAACATTTTAGTGATTACCTAAAGAGGGTGTACGGCTTGAAAGAACGCGTGAGAGTGGAAAAAATCCTTCACGCTAAGCAGATTGATAGTTACTCGTGTGGTGTTCTATGTTTAAAGGTGAAATGTTTGTAAAAATGCATGATCCTTTTTATACTTTTTATTTTAAATACTACTCACATACATCAGCTGTCACGCGTGAAGTATTTTGCTCTAGTTTGCGGAAACATTCATTATGGAAACAGATAATATACCCTGCAAATTTCCAATTGACGAATGCAACCGGTACCGAACATTTATTGCTGAAATTATTCTACAAAATGGAGGTAAATGTTTTTAAGAACTGCACTCACGAACAAAAGAAATTGCAATGCTAACAAATAAAACGACACAGTAAAATGAACTTTGTTTCTAGGGGAAGAGACTTGGTGCAAGGAGTTGTGCCGAATATGTGGGCGTGATAATGCCCCAAAGACGAAGAACAAATCGAAAACAGACCGTTGGGTAACCTAACATAACGAATGAAAAAAATTACTTCGAAAGTGAAACTATAATGAACTTTTCTATTTAGGTCCAATGCGACAAATGTATACCATCTAAGTGGTTCCACACAAATTGTTTGGGCATTGATATTCCGTCAAACAGCCAACACTTTGAATTTACTTGTGAGAACATAAAAATGACAAATGAATAAAGGTATAGTTCATAAACTTATGAATAAAATCGACATGCTATTTTGACATAATAACTCACAACATAAATTTTTCTTTGCTATAGACAACTTCATTAAAGTAAAAGAATATCAAAGAAGCAACACTTCATGAGAAATTCGTATTCCATGGTTCAAAATAATAAAACCTAAGATTATATCTGATCCAAAAACATAGTAGTTGCATATGAGTACCCGTTCTAAAGACTTTGGTACAAAAGTTCCTAGCGAGCTTTATATCCATTATAACGCTGATGGATACTGGTTACTTTCAAGAATTTCTTTCAATTTATGAATGCTCTCGTCAAGTGTGTTAAAAGTTCTACAAGCACTGAATATAAGATGAACCATGCCAATCGCAACCGATTTTTGAAACATCATTGACGCAAGTGCGTAAAAAAAATTGATAACTAATAACTAGACCAGTGTCTGTAATTTTCCAAGTTGAAAGCTATTTTCATTCGTTATGTTACATCTACATATCAAGAAAAGCAATCCAGCCATTATTTTCCTATTACTTAGTTCGACCTAACGGGATTTCGAAACTGCTTGAAATACAAAAATTTCAAAAGTCAGTTTTATGATGTTGGATCTCCATTAACGGAGAAAATTCAACTCCAACATGGTTCATTTCAATATACTTTCAAATGCGCCGCCGCGTACAAATTTATAACTGCCCATGGCCAGAATCGAATCAGTGTTCAACTTATATCGAATACGACTATTTGGTATAAGAATGATCACTGGCATAAAATAATGAGGTTGTACCAACAAGAGGTTGTACAAAGTAGTATTGAAGGCAGAAACGCTAGTCTCATCCAATGGGACTACTTGGTATAAGGATATTGAGGTTGTACCAAGTAGTATTGAAGGCAGAAACGGCAGTCTTATCCAACGCGACTACTTGGTATAAGGATATTCAGGTTGTACCAAGTAGTATTGATGGCCGAAACAGCAGTCCTATCCGACGCGACTACTTCGTATAAGGATATTGAGGTTGTACCAAGTAGTATTGAAGGCAGGAACGGTAGTTGTATTCAAAACGACTACTTAGTAAAAGGATATCGAGGTTGTACCAAGCAATATTGAAGGCAGAAACAGTAGTCCTATCCAACGCGACTACTTGGTATAAGAATATTCAGGTTGTACCAAGTAGTATTGATGGCAGAAACGGTAGTCCTATCCAACGCAACTACTTGGTATAAGGATATTCACGTTGTACCAAGTAGTATTGATGGCAGAAACGGTAGTCCTATCCAACGCAACTACTTGGTATAAGGATATTGAGGTTGTACCAAGTAGTATTGAAGGCAGAAACGGTAGTCCTATCCAACGCGACTACTTGGTATAAGGATATTCAGTTTGTATCAAGTAATATTGAAGGCAGAAACGGTAGTTGTATTCAAAACGGCTACTTGGTAAACGGATATTGAGGTTCTACCAAGAAGTATTGACGGCAGAAACGGCAGTCTTATCCAACGTGACTACTTGGTATAAGGATATTCAGATTGTACCAAGTAGTATTGAAGGCCGAAACGGCAGTCCTATCCGACGCGACTACTTCGTATAAGGATATTGAGGTTGTACCAAGTAGTATTGAAGGCAGAAACGGTAGTTGTATTCAAAACGACTACTTGGTATAAGGATATTCAGGTTGTACCAAGTAGTATTGAAGACCGAAACGGCAGTCTCATCCAAGGTGACTACTTTGTATAAGGATATTCAGGTTGTACCAAATAGTATGGAAGGCCTAAACGGTAGTCATATCCAACACGACTACTTTGTAAAACGATATTGTGGTTGTACCAAGTAGTATTGAAGGCAGAAACGGTAGTTGTATTCAAAACGACTACTTGGTATAAGGATATTCAGGTTGTACCAAGTAGTATTGAAGGCAGAAACAGTAGTCCTATCCAACGCGACTACTTGGTATAAGAATATTCAGGTTGTACCAAGTAGTATTGATGGCAGAAACGGTAGTCCTATCCAACGCTACTACTTGGTATAAGGATATTGAGGTTGTACCAAGTAGTATTGAAGGCAGAAACGGTAGTTGTATCAGGGATATGTTAACATATCCCTGGTTGTATTCAAAACGCCTACTTAGTAAAAGGATATCGAGGTTGTACCAAGCAATATTAAAGGCAGAAACGGTAGTTGTATTTAAAACGACTACTTGGTATAAGGATATTCAGATTGTACCAAGTAGTATTGAAGGCCGAAACGGCAGTCCTATCCGACGCGACTACTTCGTATAAGGACATTGAGGTTGTACCAAGTAGTATTGAAGGCAGGAACGGTAGTTGTATTCAAAACGACTACTTCGTATAAGGATATTGAGGTTGTACCAAGTAGTATTGAAGGCCGAAACGGCAGTCCTATCCGACGCGACTACTTAGTAAAAGGATATCGAGGTTGTACCAAGCAATATTGAAGGCAGAAACGGTAGTTGTATTCAAAACGACTACTTGGTATAAGGATATTCAGGTTGTACCAAGTAGTATTGAAGGCAGAAACGGCAGTCTTATCCAACGCGACTACTTGGTATAAGGATATTCAGGTTGTACCAAGTAGTATTGAAGGCAGAAACAGTAGTCCTATCCAACGCGACTACTTGGTATAAGGATATTCAGGTTGTACCAAGTAGTATTGAAGACCGAAACGGCAGTCTCATCCAAGGTGACTACTTTGTATAAGGATATTCAGGTTGTACCAAATAGTATGGAAGGCCTAAACGGTAGTCATATCCAACACGACTACTTTGTAAAACGATATTGTGGTTGTACCAAGTAGTATTGAAGGCAGAAACGGTAGTTGTATTCAAAACGGCTACTTGGTATAAGGATATCGGGGTTGTCCGAAGCAGTATTGAAGGCAGAAACGGTAGTTGTATTCAAAACGGCTACTTAGGTTGTACCAAGTAGTATTGAAGGCCAAAACGGTAGTTGTATTCAAAACGACTACTTAGTAAAAGCATATCAAGGTTGTACCAAGTAGTATTGAAGGCAGAACGGTAGTTGTATTCAAAACGACTACTTGGCATAAAGATATTGTGGTTGTACCAAGTAGTAATGAAGGCCGAAACGGCAGTCTTATCCAAGGCAAAAAATTTAAGATATTTAAATGTCTTTTCTTTTTAGTTAGCAGAATTTATTTTAAATCAAGGTCTAGGGCCTAAATGGCAAAAATAAGTATCAGAAATTGGAAACTGCGAACTTTTCATAAGAATTCCAGAATCATCAATATCAACAGTAATAACATCTCTCAACAGAGAAGGAACGGAGGTGACTCAAACCAAACAATGTATGAAAAACATAATCATGCTTATGATTGTAAAACCATTCTTAACTGTCTACTGAAATGTGTGAAAGTCTTGGGGCTTGCTTTCAACAAATGTCAAGTCAAAATTAACCATAAAACAATGGAAAAGCTTATGAAAATACCTAAAATTTGTTTATGTAAAAGTATCAGAGAATGGACATAAAACAGCAGCAGATTTGCAACTGTTTTATTTCAAATTTGAATGTTTAATCACATTGAATTATGAAATATTTGTAGTAAATAATGCTTAAAGCTTTGACAGAAGTGTAAATCCTGGGTAATAATAAAAACAATAACATAAATCTAGCCAGTATTTTCTATTTTGGCCACTGTGAATGCATCCAAAACAGTCCGTTGTCTTAAGGGGGCTCACACAGACTATCACCAAATGGTATATGCTTGTAACATCTTCGAATAATGTTCAATCTGTAAAAATATACAAGGACTTCATAAATAACTGGAATAATATACATGAATTAAATGAGTGAACTAAGTCTAAGTAAGTATCAATTGAGAATGAAAAATAATCTAAATGTCTAAATGTCAAAAATGTCTAAGTCAAAATCCTAAGCCTAACCTATCAGCTCATTCATGGAGGCGTGGCACAATGCAAAAAAGAAAACAAACAAAGCAAAATCATGAAAAACAGCCTACCAAAATGAGCAGATGAGTTGAATTCATTATTTGAGTTTGATTCAACATCATGTCCTTACTCATTGAAGTCATATGAGTGAATGAACTGTGTGAGAAATGTCTCAATATTTTTATAAAACATAAAGGAGATAATTGCTCCCAATTGAATATATGTTACAAAGAAATGCTAAACAAAGGAAATGTGTCATATAAAAAACTAATTACCTAAGTGCATGTTACAGTATGAGTCTCAAAAACTGTTACGTAAAGTTCAAATTGAATTTGAAACTGCAATAACTGGATTATGATAATACTTTTTACACTATTGGATAGGAAATTTTGCCAGCTTTCCAATGATATAAGAATTTGGAAATTGAAAACATGTCTGCTGGCAGGAAATTGAGAATTCCTTCGGTTCAACAGAGTGTTAAGCTTTAATGGTCAGTTAACACAATTTAACAAAACAACATCATTGAAACATGAATATAAAAATGCTTTCTAAATTAATTTAAACAATAACAAATAACTTGAGAGCTGTCACTTCTGTTTTTTACTGAGTTTTAAAAACCATCTAACTGTTAAACAATAAAAGCATGCATTTTTTTAATAGTCTTAACACCTAAAATAAGATGTTCGTCGATCGTTTTTAATCTGTAAGTTGCACCAACAAACAAAATTTCAGGTAATTATCAAAAGGTAGTCATTTTGCATCTCTGTTTCAGAAAAAAAGCATCCTGATAATAAGAAATTGAAACCTAAAAAATTCAAAGCAAAACAGAAAAATAGTACTCTGATGGAAATTATAGATCAAAATATGAAAAAAAAAATATATACCAGAAAGCTATCTAACAATTCCATGTAAATCACTCTTCAATGTTTTTATGTTGTAATAATTATGTGTTCTAAACATCAGTAAAAAATGTAGCGCAACCTGCTGGGTACATTGCATATTGGCTTTAAAAAAAAATACACAAATGTGTCCTTTATTCCCTGAAAATATGAACACCTTACCATAAAAAGAATTTAGAGGAACCTGGTACATTACCACTCATTCCAACGAAAAACATACTAACATCATTAGTATAAAAACACACACAAAAAGAGAACATTAAATTAATGAAATAATTTAAGATATATAATCATTATGTCAGAAACTATGCTTTCTAATAATCGATTGACTGATTTTCAATAAACAAGCTAGGTTAACCTGATATAAGCATTTGAAAGGCATCCATGTGTAAGAGAAACTTTTTACAAGATTTTGGATATATATCCTGCAATTTAAAAATTAAAATTAAGAAGAAGTAGAAAATATCTATTTTACACAAAACATTGAACCCATTTAATAGAAACCCTAACATAAGGAAAGATCAAGAAGGTTCATGATGCTTTTGCCACCGTAAAACTTTCTGCCTTCCACAAGTTTTCGATAAAAATGTCTTTGGGTCGACACGCACCATCACACTACTACTTCGTTTAATTGAAGACTACTTGGCATGCGGAGCGCAAGAAAGACTACTTCGGATAAAATTACTACTTCGGTTGGAACACTAATTACGGACAGCCTTGGTAATTACGGACATGATCAAAACATAATTCCAACCGTCTGTAAATTAGAAACACGGCACATCACGTACTGTCAACCAAACTGTAATAAAACAAGAGCCAGATGGCGCAAAACGGTAGCAGCAAAAGTACTTGCCACAAGAATACTTTTAAATTTGAAATTTTACTTAAAGTTCTTAAACGTTCTGTAAACGTTATTTCTTGAGATATCTTACTGGTGGAAAACAGGCATAAACGATATTATGTTTAAAATTACTAACTCGTGTAAATAGGGTCTAATCGCAACACACCAGCAATTTAATTTATTAGAAGACAAAAGAATTATACATGCATGAGCTGTTTATAACGTACGTTTTTTTTATAAGAGCTTATGTAGAAAAAAAAAACGCGTTTCTTCGAAAAAAAAATGTATGTTTTGAATTATAATTTTTTGAAACCGAAAATGAATTCAAACAGATAACTGCCTTTTTTTAACTCGATTTTTGAAAACCTTGATGTTCAAAGACAGAACAGATAGCTAACAAACGTAGAAAGTAACAAGAAAGTCTGATCTGTGCTTTACTGACACGAAAAACATATCTATTTTCAAGTGCCAAAGTTCATTGATTCAGTACCATAAAAGTAACTAAAAGTCCCAGTTTTATGTAGACCTATTTGATTAATATCCATTCCTTCATCAATTAAGTGATAAAATATCAAAGAAAACGTATTTTAAATATATGTGATTGCAAACCTTCGAAAATTCAAAAGGCTGCGTTCGTTCATTAGAATGTATATTGAGTTTTTAGTGGGGACTCGCATACTCTAAATCGTAGGCTAAAAACTGCCGTTTCGGCCGGAGTAGTAGTAGTAGTAGTAGTAGTAGTAGTAGTAGTAGTAGGAGGAGTAGTAGTAGGAGTCCAAGGGTGTTTTAATACGGTATTCGCTTACGCTGCTACCGTAACAAACTTCAGAGAGAGATAATTAAATTTATTTGAACGCTAGAGAAAATTACCAATATGCCATTTAGAATTTATTTTTCTAAACTTTAAAGATTTGAAATAGACTGTGCCCTCTTGAGAATCATGCGTATTTTTATGAGCTCCGTGTGTACTATGGTAGCCATATTTACGGATAAAAAATGATAATGGCCACCTCCGTCATGAAATATCGACAGGTCGAAAATTTATGTTTAAAAATGAATTGAGAGGAATGAAAATGTTTTTAGATCATGCTTTTAGAAAGTTAATTATCGTAAAACAAGTCAAATAAATAAAGTTTTTGTACGTCAATCACAGTGGGGGAGGACACTTTTTACTGAGTATTGAAATATAGGCCATTATGATTTTCACGGTCTATTATTCTTCAAGTGTTAGTGCTAATTGCTCTCTATTGGATTGCTCTGTTTCATAAAACATTTTATTCAGTTATACGTGGTGAACTTGGCAAGAATGCATGTCTATTTTCGTGACAAGAATGTTTGTTTACATTTTGATGTCCGTAATTACAAATGCTGTCCGTAATTAGACACGAAGACGGTATATTGTCAATGTCCTTTATTACAAATGGCTTTCCTAAATATAGTAGCGAATTCAAACATCTTCCAATTGCCTGTAAACCCAATACACAGCAAATCATGTAACAACCCAAAATTTTCCTTTCAGTTATATAAATATGTGTGTGTGTGTGTGTGGTGACTTAGAAGTTTAGAGCATGCATAGGTTTATTTTTTAAATGATCAAAATCTTTGTTTGGTTTTTGTGTTTGCAATATTGGGAATTATGTTTGTAATTAAGGAGATTGATAGTACATATCAAATGTTTAAAGTTTATGATTTACGTACGTAGTCACTGTGTGACATCTGAAAATATCAATATAAACATAAGCTGATTTTGTACTCTCAAAAGAAGGGATGTTTTATGTCATTCAGATGCAATTAAGTTTATCGGTGGTGTATACGTATATGCAATGAAGTTTCGCGTAGTGTCAATTACAGTTTTGCAATGCCTTTGGGTGCATATGAATGTAATCAGAAATGTAATGTTATATTGCAAAAATCATTCAACCTTTCTTAAATTTCCTAAAGATTTTTTTTAAACTGATCATGGATTTCAACTTAGATGAAGAATATAAGTGCATGCCATATTGTTAATCAAACTAAAACAGAAATTTCTGATATGAGTTAACTATATTATGTATGTTGATTTTAGTCGATATAAATGTATTTTGCATGACCAAAATTTATATGTTCTTTGAAAAATGTTTTGAGTTTATGAGTTATGATCATACTCATTAAGATATCTGATAGGATCCATGTATCTTTTATATTATTTTCTATCAGCAAACATGTTGTTCAGTTTATTGGCAGTATATATATACATTATAATAAAGTTTCTCATTGTGTCAATTATGCCTTCAAAATGTCCTGAGAAGCATGTAATTAGGAATGTAATTATTGTAGAAATTATTCAATCATTCAATGATTCAAAATCATTCAAGTTTCAAGAATGCTATTATAGTATTTCATTTTCCATATTTTCATTTTTCAACTGATTTTGCAGAAATCTTTCTGCCCGTAAGGGCATCTTGTGTTGTATTTACTTTTGTTGTGCTAATATCGAATAAAGTTTTAAATTTTGTATTCTATCCTTATGGCTCTGTGGTTGCAATGCTTAGTGAAAGGTAATTTTGATTTTTTCTCTGACTTTTCTGGCGGTCACACTTGGTGGGGGCGGGCTCCACACTTTAAAGGCTTAATATTGCTTGATATACCATCTTCTCTCCAAGATGCAGTTATTAAATTTCCATTTTCGATCTCAAAACCAATAAATCCAGTAGGCGTGTAAGAATCTGAAGATTTCGAGCGCAACATATTGTGAAGAGCGAGAGATGCCATTATGACATGTTGAATCTTACCTGGGTTCAGAAACGCTTTAGTTCCAAAAAGCCTAAATTTATTGGCCCATATTCCGAAGACATTCACACTTATTCTCCGCATGCATTAAAGCCTGTAGGTGAAAATTCTTTTTTCATCGGTCATTTCTTTTTGTGAAAAAGGTTTCATGCAATGAATTCCTAGAGGGAAAGCATCGTCGGCTACAAACACTATTGGTAAGAGCTCAGGGTTTTCTTCATACCAGAAGTCGTCACAATCTTTCGGCAAAGGTTGGGGTGGCGGTAAATTCATCTGGTTTTCTTTGAGGGCTTTAAAAAATGAATCGGAAACAACAAGTATTTAATAAAGAAAGTAAATTTTTTTAAAGAAAAATTTAATTAATTTAAAACATTTCAGAAAGAAAAATTTCAAATCTTTCGGAAGAAAAATTCATGGGTGTATCAGGGCCTTAACGTAATTGTTTCAGAAACAATATCGAAAGCATGCAAGATGAATTTTAATTTATGGCTAGTCTACACGACTGTAATTACTTAAAACTTGTAAATTAATATACTAGCATGTAGCTTTAGCTAAAAATGCCCCCGCGCTCAAGCATTTCAATTTGTACAGACAGCAAGCTATACATTAACAACGGAAACGAAAACAAGTTTTTGGCCAAACAAAACATGTTTTGGTTGATTTGGGACCTGATATGAGGCAAAGTTATCTGCTTAAACATTACGACAAAATCAGTTTTTTAAGGAGGCTGGCGGCGTTTCAAAACCAACTCGCAATATGCAAACCATACAGATCTACACTTAAACAGATGAAAATATGCACAAAACTTTTTTACTTTTTGTTGTCTCTTAGGCCTAAGTTACACTGATGCTAATATACTTTCAAAAAGTGTAAATAAGGCTTAACAAGTAATATCAGAAAGTATTTGCTACAAACAAGAGAAATGTGTGAACTGAAACCATGGATACGTATTTATTATTAAAATAAGATTTGTTAAAAACATTCTGTAAGAGCCAAAAAAAAAAGAAAAAAGAAAAATCCATTTTAGACATTCTTAGACCATTTTATCTGCGTTTCAAACTTTGATTTAAAACAAAAAAATAGCCAAAGTTTACATAAAAAAGCAAGAAAAAAATGTAAGAAGGTTTTATTGATCATGATCACACTAGCTAGGTTTGAAAGACAGTCAAAGAAGAAAAACACGTCAAAACGTTAGAAACCTCCACACAAACAAACTTCATGTCACAAGTTTATTAAATTATTATAAAAACATTTTGGGTCTCACGGAAACACACATATCAGATGAACCGGACGAGCTCTTCGACGTTCCGGGTTACACATTTCTTAGTAGAAGTCGTGGTTCAGATAAAGGTGGTGGAATCGGAATGTTTATTGCTGATAATATTAGTTACGAACGAAGAGAAGATTTAGAGAGTGACAGGATCGAGTGTATCTTGGTTGAAGTGCTATGTAAATCGGCTAAAAACCTTCTAATCTGTTGCTTATATCGAGCCCCGTAAAGAGATATTCGTGATGGGAGATGTTAATGTCAATTACTTACTGAAAAATGATAATAAGGAATTTAAAGATGTTTTGTCACTGATCGGCTTTAATCAATTGATAAAATCGGTGACCCGCTCATGTGAAACGACCCTAAAGCTAATTGACATGTTTATAGTTCAAAAAGCGTAAATACCGCATGGAACGCGTTTGATCAAATTGTCTCTAAGATTTTTAACCATCATGCTCCGTTCATAACAAAACGTGTGAAATCAAAACCTGCACCATGGCTTACACCAGCACTGAGAAATCTAACTGAATCATTTGGACTAGGTTGAGGTAGTCTTTTCTCAAATACTACTCTTAGGTAGTCAGAAAGTAGTCATCTTGACTACCTCAAGGTCGTCATTGTACTTAGCTGAGGAAAGATTCGCTTCAAGGCAGTCTTTTTGACTACCTTCGATAGTCATTCAGTTAGGTTAGAAAATAACTACTTAAACGTCGTCACAAATTACTACTTTAAAGTCGTCATAAGGCGTTCACATGAACCAACAACGTTTGCATGGGTGATTGAGTTCATAAACAACATTTGCCTCATTCTCATTCCAAACAAGCGATATTCTCGTCCAATCCGTCGACAAGACGTCATGACGCCTTAGTATAGTGGTTATCACTCTCGTAATTCATGCGAGAGATCGGGGATTGGGTGAATGTACCATAGCGCCGGCTGGGTCGACCCAGGCCAGGTCGTCATTCACAAACGAGGTCTATTTGACTCATAAAAGGTAGTTCGTATGACTCAGGAAACGTCGTTATTTAACTCATTTGACGACTGCTGAATTATAATGACTCACGAAAGGTAGTCAAGATCGTAACAATGACTACGGAAAGGTTGTCTCCACAGGCACTGTAAATTTACTACCTTTCCGCCGTTAATTTGACTCAGTTATATTTCTCAGTGAGTAATCAAAGCAGCAATGAATGATAGGGATAAATGGTTGCGTAAATCTCGCAAAAGTAAAGCAGCATTTGATAAAAGGATGTATCAGGATAAACGAAATCATGTCAATATTTTACTTCGTAAAGCGAAAAGTGAATATTCGAAGCAGTTACTGATAGAAAACTCGAATGATCCAGATAGTTTTTGGAGAACACTGAAATCAATAAATCCAACGAAGCCATCCGTTAAAACAAACTGTCAACCATTTAATGTGCATGGAGAGAAATTTGTATACGGTAACCAAATTGCAATTGATTTTAAAAACTATTTTAGTACCGTTTTCAATTCGATCAAATCGAGAGCGTTGATTTTAACAGACTTTGTATGGAGAAAACCACCGGATATGCTTTATAAAACGTACAAAACATTTCGACTCAGTAAAGCAACACCAGATGAAGTATTTGGAGGATGATGAATGTTGAATCCATTCATCATCCTCACACAATTCAATCACCATGAGTAAAAGTAGTAAGAGAGGGACCGATTTTTTCAAGCCAAAAGAATCTAATAACGAACAAGTTAATGCTAATCTTCAAGCTGTTGAACAGGCGGAAAGTTCAAATATTGATAAGCAAGATGAAGAAATGGCCATCAAAGAAGGATTATTTTTCCATCCACCAAAAAACTACATACAGGGTGGGCCAGAAAAAACGCATCCAAATTCAATCGTGTATTTCTTTATGACGATTCACATTTTATGTATCATATTTTCATGGGTTTTAAAACAAGCTATTTGACATTATTTAAACCAAAATTTACTTCCACATCCTTTCTAGAACTTTTGAAAAATTATTTTTAGTGAGAATAGCAGTTTTTGATTTGTTTAAAAATGACGTCACAAGGATGATTATTTTTTGTTTTGGTTGAGTACTTTTTACGTATGTAATGAACCGCTGAACAACAAACAATTTTTTAGCTTCTAAAATAACACTCCAATGTCTTCATTACCATTGCATTGCTTCTAATTCCGTTAGATTTATTTTTAACTAACTCAATCAACAATTATAATAATAACTAGTATCCCGGGTAAAACCTTTTTACCGAACTTAACTTCGAAAACATTAGGTCAAATCCACCATTCCCGTGTACGTACCCAGTGACGAAAAAATAAATCATGGAATCGCAACTCAAAAGTGTACCCATGTTGTAGAGCTCGAAAAACTGATCAAAAAAGTGTATGGGATCGTTTCGCTACGACCAACCGTTCCAGAGATATCGTCGATCAAAGATTTTGATGACGTCATATCCGCAGTACCAAATAAAATTTAGGCCCAAATGCTGCGTCATCCCATCGCCCGTATCGCGGACCCTAAAAAACGTCAGTTATCCCTATTGGTTCTCGAGATATTTCCCCAAAAACGTCGCGTTCGATTGGGGCTGCAATGCAATGATTCCCCGTGATCATAAGAAAACTGACGTCAAATGATGCCACGTGCTTTTGGAATGATCGTGAAAAAAGTGTCTCTCGCATCTACGTGGTTTTACGCGCTCGTAAGAGGATGATGACCGTAAATTTAAACTAAATATATCACTCTCTAAAATAAAAGTGGTATGCACAACGCGGATTATTATAATAAGACTAGTATCTCGCGTAAAAGTTTTTTACGACTTTAATTTCGAAAAGAATCTGCAGAAATACGACGCGTTCCCGTGTGTGTACCCCGTGACGAAAATTTTAATTACGGATTTGGAAATGGAAAGTGTACCCATGTTGTAGAGCTCGAAAAACTGAGCAAAAATATGTATGGGATCGTTTCGCTACGATAAACCGTTGCAGAGATATCGTCGATCAAAGATTTTAATGACGTCATATCCGCAGTACCAAATAAAATTTAGTCCCAAATGATGCGTCATCCCATCACCCGTGTCACCAATCCCTAAAAACGTCAGTTATCCCTATTGGTTCTCGAGATATTTCCCCAAAAACGTCGCGTTCGATTGGGGTCGCAATGCAATGGTTCCTCCGTGATATGCTAAAATGAAACTGACGTCACGCCGCGTGCTATTATACTAATCGTCAATTGTCAATGGTCTAACGAAAAAATGACCACGATTAAGAAGATTTTGACCGTAAATTTCGAAAAAACACAACACTCTCTAAAATAAAAGTGGTATGCACACACGCGGATTAGTATAAGTAGACTAGTATCTCGCGTAAAAGTTTTTTACGACTTTAATTTCGAAAATGTTGTCACAAAAATAGGTGACGAAAAATTAAAGTATCAAATCTCGAAGAGAGACCGTACCCATGTTGTAGAGCTCGAAAAGCTGATCAAAAAAGTGTATGGGATCGTTTCGCTACGATCAACTGTTGCAGAGATATCGTCGATCAAAGATTTTAATGACGTCATATCCGCAGTACCAAATAAAATTTAGGTCTAAATGTTGCGTCATCCCGTCACCCGTATCGCAGACCCCAAAAAACGTCAGTTATCCCTATTGGTTCTCGAGATATTTCCCCAAAAACATCGCGTTCGATTGGGGATGCAATGCAATGATTCCCCCGTGATGCGATAAAAATAACTGACGTCACGCCGCGTGCTATTATACTAATCCTCGATTATCAATGGCCTAACGAAAAAATGACCACGATTAAGAAGATTTTGACCATTAAAAAACAAAAAAACAAACACTCTCTAAGTTAAATGTGTTACACACTACGCGGATTAGTATAATAAGAGTATCTCGCGTAAAAGTTTTTTACGACTTTAATTTCGAAAAGAATCTGCAGAAATACGACGCGTTCCCGTGTGTGTACCCCGTGACGAAAATTTTAATAACGGAATTGGAAATGGAAAGTGTGCCCATGTTGTAGAGCTCGAAAAACTGATTAATAAAATGTATGGGATCGTTTCGCTACGACCAACCGTTGCAGAGATATCGTCGATCAAAGATTTTAATGACGTCATATCCGCAGTACCAAATAAAATTTTGACCCAAATGTTGCGTCACCCCATCACCCGTATCGCTGACCCTAGAAAACGTCAGTTATCCCTATTGGTTCTCGAGATATTTCCCCAAAAACGTCGCGTTCGATTGGGGATGCAATGCAATGGTTCCCCGTGATCATAAAACATCTGACGTCAAATGATGCCACGTGCTATTATACTAATCGTGAATGTGTCTTGCGTGGTCGAACCGCCGCTATATGACCACGATTAAGAAGATTTTGACCATTAAAAGAACAAAAACAAAACACTCTCTAAGTTAAATGTGTTACACACTACGCGGATTAGTATAATAAGAGTATCTCGCGTAAAAGTTTTTTACGACTTTAATTTCGAAAAGAATCTGCAGAAATACGACGCGTTCCCGTGTGCATACCCCGTGACGAAAATTTCAATTACGGAATCGGGACTGGAAAATGTACCCATGTTGTAGAGCTTGAAAAACTGAGCAAAAAAATGTATGGGATCCTTTCGCTACGATCAACCGTTGCAGAGATATCGTGAATTAAAGATTTTAATGACGTCATATCCGCAGTACCAAATAAGATTTAGGTCCAAATGTTGCGTCACCCCGTCACCCGTGTTGCCGACCCTAAAAAACGTCAGTTATCCCTATTGGTTCTCGAGATATTTCCCCAAAAACGTCGCGTTCGATTGGGGATGCAATGCAATGGTTCCCCCGTGATAAGGTAAAAATAACTGACGTCACGCCGCGTGCTAATATACTAATCGTCAATTGTCAATGGTCTAACGAAAAAATGACCACGATTAAGAAGATTTTGACCGTAAATTTTAAAAAAACACAACACTCTCTAAAATAAAAGTGGTATGCACACACGCGGATTAGTATAAGTAGACTAGTATCCCGTGTAAAAATTTTTTACGGGTTTTAATTCTGAAAGTGACATCTCAAACCTGGTGTCCAAAAATTAAATCACAGCATGATGAACAGAAAGGGTATCAGTGCTGTAAGTACTTTAAACTTTAGAAATAGGAGCGCAGAACAGTCGTTTTACTTGGAAGATCTTAAACCCATCAAAAATAAAAATACGCGCTGCGTGTGCATCGGCTTTTTTCACTTTGTAAAATAAGTTGTATCGATTGAAGATGCAATGCAATGGCTGCCCGTGATGAAAAATCTAACGTCAATACGAAAAAAAAACCACTTCTCGCCCTTTTAATTAAGAAACTCTAGGTATTCCAGCTAAAGCATTTTTAGTTCACTATCAACACTGGAGTTATGAACAGAAAAACTTTTTAATCGGAAGATCTGACACACATCAAAATATTCATAATACATCTTTCATGATAGTAGTAAAAATAACTTGTGCGTACAGGAAAACAACAAAAATGCTGGATAAATAAACTGTGTTCTAACTAAATAGATCTATAATTTGGTTTAACTTCAAACAAAGAGAATATACCTATCCATACTAATTCACATCATCATGTTAGTAAACAACAACATCTTCTGCAGCCATTTTCAAAAGCTTATAAACTCTTTACTTTCCATATTTCATATCTGTAAACAAAATAATAATACTTTAAACTACTACTAATTTAAACTACTACTTTCCAGCACACTTTCCTACTGTAAACATATACTTTAAACACTTTCTTCTGCTATTTCTTTTCCACTGAAATTACGCTACCATATTTATACACTGAAAAACATAAAACTGCTTTCTTCGTTTGGAAAAACTGCTTTTATGCTTATGTGAGGTAACTTTCTCTATTTTGCAGAAGATTTTCTACTATAAACATACACTAAATACCTCTGTAAACTTTCTTTTCTTTCCAGTAAGTGTAGTAAACCTTTCACCTTCGTCTGCTTCGTGAAACTGTCTGTAGCCTAACGGATTTACTAACGGATTCCGTCGGCAACCAATCAAAACGGCGAAAAAAGAATTTCTTGCGTTTTGATTGGCTTAAAAATAACTGACATTAGATGCCCCGTGCTATTATACTAATCGTGAATGTGTTTTGCGTGGCCTAACTGCCGCTATATGACCACGATTAAGAAGATTTTGACCGTAAATTTTTAAAAAAACCATCACTCTCTAAGTTAAATGTGTTACACACGATTGCGGATTATTATAAGTAGATAGCCGCCCAGGCGGCGTCGCTCGCCACCCATGTTCAGTATGCGTCCAGTGCACGAAAAGTAAAAGTAGTAAAGTAAAAGTAGTATAAAGTACGGAAGTAGTATAGGAAGTAGTATGGAAAGAAACATAATAACTTTATATAAAGACCATGAAAATAAGGTTCTGGCAGTGTCTGAGGTACAAAGAGTGATACAATAATACAAAAGGTTCAGGTTTCGCAGAACAGCAACAGAAGTAACCATAAGATAACATAAATAATATCTTAGTATCACACATCCCACCAAAACTTTTTCAAAAACCCTGTTCAAAAAGACCTGCATCCAGTGTAAAAGGTTTTTACAGGTGCTAATAAAGAATGCGTGTCTGTTGTAGTCATTAAAGGCATATATTTTATGAATTATTACTTATTGTAATACATAAGTACAACAAAATATGTTCATCAGAAAGGTGTATTAAATAACATTTTGATTGGGCATTAACCATTTTCTACGACATTACGACATTTAAATAGCCATTTCATACATCATGGAACTTCAAAATAAGTTTGTGAGGTAACGATAACGATATTATTTCGAACTTCATTAGACAAAATGTTTGATGAAATAAATATCATGGGCGATGATTAAGGATGTTGTCTGCAATAATTCGTTGCTGCCAATCTGTAAATGTAATCAAAAAATAAGTCGTGAGTAGCAACAAAATAAGCTTGAATGATGAGTTTGAATCTGACTCACCATTGTTTCCCTTCACAATCTAAACTAACTGTAAACATCTGAATATCTTTATAATGTGTCTAAACCTATAATCATCTACTGCATGCAGAGAACAAATAATCATGTTAAAGCAGCCTTAAAAACTGATTGGAAACTAAGCTGACAAAACCAAACCATGCTAATCCTTTATTTACAATGATTTACAATGACAGAAGAAAGAAGAAATACATATGAGATGGCACTCTATTAATCAGATCTATAACCCAGCATCGTCAAAAAATCACTGTGATGGAGAGCATTCTTAGTGAAATTGTGTGTAGATTTCTATAGAACTGTACTCTTTCGCAGATGTTTTTTAATAAATGTGTCGACTGGGAAAATATGTTTTAAAAACATTAATTGATAGAGTGACAGACAGAACTAAACACAGATCTTAGTTCAGTAAATTGATATTGTGAAAGCTAGAATGCTAGGCTACTGTGATGAAAGAGATAAGCAAAAGAAATAACAAATAACTTTATTCTATATAACTAATATAACTAACATCAGAATATAACTAATTATAACATATCATCTAAACATCGTTATGAAACTACCATACAATTGCTATATCATAGTGTCATTGTGTATTGAATAAGATATTGTTATTGTAAAACAAAGAAACTTTTCAGAAGACTTTAGCTCAAAGTATGGTAGTTTCATACCACCATCAGTTTTCAATTCATTTTAGTGAGTTTATCAAATGTTGCCATGAAAGCCTTAGCCTAAGGCTCAACCAAATGGTTACCGCAAAGAACTGTGTACTCACTTAAATGAATTGAAAACTGATGGTGCAAAATTATTATAGATAGTGTAGTGTCTGTTTTCAGACACTACACTATCAGACACTATATTTTTTGGTGGTAGAACTGCTTGCTGATTTTTTTTTTTATTATTTTTTTTATTTTTTGTCCATCTAAAACTATGATGGTCCCGACCCCCAAGTCTCCTCCATACCCGGAATGCCGCCTGAGACCGGGGGCCGGGATGAATCCGCCGGTAGCTTAGGAAGTCTTGGTAGGAATCTACAATATATCGTTGATATAATTTTTATTAGTAAAGAAACAAAAGGTTAATACTCAAATTGATAAATTCATATTGATAGAAACTTACGTTCTTTTGTAGCAACCAAGACACCATCTAAAAAATGCAAAATTTAATTAAGACACAATAACTTTGTAATAACCTTGTCAACCTTGTAATTGTAAGATATATTACCATTACTTTCAGTTGCAGATGATGATGATGATGCAGCTAAATGAAAATGAAATAAGTTGATTGTGAAAGTGAAAACATGTGGTGCTAATAATGAAATGAAAAATTAATTTGTAAACCCTTACTATTAGCTGTTGGCAAAGCTTCATCTAAATAAAACAATGTTTAAAAAGTAACTGTTACTCAAAAACATTATACACTGAAATCTTACTGGACTCAATACATTTGAATATCATATATGGGTGCTTTAGTAAACCTGCTAGGTATAGTATAGGAAATAATGTCAATAAAAATCCTTACTATTTCCGTTTTTTTCTATATTATCAGTATCTAATGAAGGAAAGAATAATTTTATAATGGCAGCATACAGTAACATCATAGAGAAAGAATTGTATATAAGGATATTGTAAAAGTTAAAAAGAAGACATTAATTGACTCTTACTATTAGCGGTTGAAGAAGCCTCATCTTAATAAAAAAAGGTTTTAAAAGTTAGTGTCATAAACTTGAAGATGAAAGATAAAGAGAAATGAATTGAAAACACTGAAAACAAAAGTAATTTCAATAAAAATCCATACTCCTTTCCAAATGTTCTATGTCATCAGTATCTATTGAAGGAAAAAGTGATGTTATAATGGTAGCATACAGAAAAGTCTAAAACATCATAAGAGTATGAGAATGAATGCTATGTAGATATTTATCTCAAACAAACAATTTTACCTCCTTCTAATAATCTATTTTCTGTTCCTGAAATGAAATCAATAGGCTTTCAGTATTTTAATTACTTTAATAGAAAGTTAAAAAAAGTTAATATTTTACCCTGGGACAATTCCATGGGGCCTTCAAAATCTGCCATGGTAATTAATTATATTTATATCACTAAATGAAGAAAAAACAAAAGTTACAATCATGGAGAGATAATATGGAGCATGCCCTGACTTTTGGTTCATGAACTGTTCACAAAGTTTCCTTCAGGAACAATTCATGGTAACGGAGTACACGGCGAGAACGTAAGTCAATGGGACTTGTACTCCACCTAAAAAAACAACAAAACATACAGACTGTTCATTAGGTACAAAGTTGCCAAACAACAACAATTTCAACAGTGGCCACACCAAATGTTTACGATACACTTATAATAAGCCACAACATCAAACAGTGGCTGACGTACAGAAAAGGCCACAACAACTATCAACAGCAGCCACTCTGTAGGTATTTAAACTACACTTATAATAAGCCACAACATCAAACAGTGGCTGACGTACAGAGGAAGCCACAACAACTATCAACAGCAGCCACTCTGTAGGTATTTAAACTACACTTATAATAAGCCACAACATCAAACAGTGGCTGACGTACAGAAGAAGCCACAAAAAAATCAACTGTGGCCTCTACTGTAGGTATTTAAACTACACTTATAATAAGCCACAACATCAAACAGTGGCTGACGTACAGAAGAAGCCACAAAAAACTCAACTGTAGCCTCTACTGTAGGTATTTATGCTATTTTGTTATATAACCGAATAGGCCACGACAATCACAACATTCACAGCAACACCTGTGGAAAGACAACATTTTGAGTATACATCTTTCCATTAATATAACCTTGCTTACCCGTACCGGCAACTTTGATTTTAACATTACCAAATGCTTTTGCCCTTGAACAGGCAACATACAACTGTCCATGTGAAAAACACGGTTTCTGCAAAAACAAACCAATTTTATCAAATGTTTGACCTTGGCTTTTGTTAATAGTAAAAGAGTACGCCAACCGAATAGGAAGTTGTCTGCGCTTCAATACAAATGGCATACCTGTGTCGGATGGTGACAATTGTACTCTAGGTATAAAAATCAGTTCCCCAACTGCTGACCCTGTCAAAACTTCAGCCTTAATAAAGTTATGCGACAATTCACGAACAATCAAGCGGGTGCCATTACAGAGACCTTTCCTGATGTTCAGATTCCTCAAAAGCATAATAATAGCCCCAACTTTAAGTTTCAAACAATGTGGAGGCATACCGGATGGTGTAATACTATTCAGAAAATCAACCGGATAGTTTTGCTGCTCTTCTTCATCGTCACACGCCACTTCATCAGCACTGTAATAACAAACTGCATCTCCAGGTAGTCTGTCTAACACCTCATTATTAATGATCAACGATTGCTCATTTGTCGGTGTCAGAATGGCTGTGGTAGCATATTCGTGAGGCTCCAGTCCATCGTACATAACAGATATAATCGAAGTATCTTTAGGAACAACACAACAATCAGGAATTTCGATGGAACCTTTAGCAGGTTCGTTTTGTTTGGTTGGAAGTTCACCATTACCAAGTTGTAACAGCCAAGTACAGAATTGTTGCTCTTCCGGTCTGGCTCTCATATTTTCAGTGAGAGAGTATTTCGACACTGATGCCCATAACACAGAACTGGTCAAGCAAACTTCAATAACATCGGTTGGCTTTGCCTTTTTCACAACCGGCAAACACTGACGAAAATCACCACCCCACAAAAGAACCTTGCCACCAAAAAGTGCATCACTGCCACAAATATCCTTGAGTAATCTGTCCACAGCATGGAAAATGTGGGTAGAAACCATAGTTGCTTCATCGATCAGAAACAGGTCGACACTTCGAAGGTATTCCGCATGTTTCGAAGCTGGTGTTATATTACATACGCTATTTTCTAAAACAGGAACAGGCAAACGAAATAATGAATGCAATGTGCAACCACCAGACAGTAAGGTGGCTGCAATACCTGTATATGCAGCAGTAGCAACTTTCCAACCTCTGGCTCTGCATGCTGCAATAACATAATTGTATGTAAAAGTCTTACCTGTGCCAGCCGGTCCGTCTAGGTAAAACAATGTTTCAAGTTGTGCTAAACCATTACGCACATTTGAAACTGCACACAAAATGGCATCTGCCACAACTAACTGCTGTTCGTTAAGCAAAGGCCTTACCTGTTCCGCCCTGTCGATGTAAATATTTACATCAACTTCTTCCTGAGCAACCTGTTGAACCAATTCAGGAAGATTAAACTGTGTTAAAGTCATACCAAATTGTCTCAGGACATTATCAATGTAACCCAAAACCCTTTGCTCAGCTTGAGCAACAGCCAGTGTTCGAAGGTAGTCTTCACACAGATTCCCCTTGAACGTATTCCACAATTCAAGAAGATTAGAGGGCTCACAGTGAGTCAAAATAGTAACAAACAGTTGTCTAAGCTGTTGGGGCATTTGAAACGTTGAAGCCTCTTCCAATGTATTGTGCCACTCTGCGTCATCTTGCAGAAGATGTCTGGCAATACATGCTTCTCGGAATGTGTTGTAAACAACTCCATCGAAAGTACGCAAATCCTCGAAAGACGTAGCACCTGCAACATGTAGCAGCAAAACTCGAAGAAAAAAACGTTCTCCTTCTGACGGTCGAGCATTATATAACCGAGCGACTATAGGCTTAAATGTTTTTTTTCGTTTTTTCCATTTTTTCTCCTTATCATGAAAGACATAATGATACGGAATATCTGAGTAAAGATACCGCCGTGCATCAGGATCGTCTACATTCAGATTAAACCATGCTGTTAGGTGACTATCCTTTAATGCCCCTTCAGCAGCTGCCTCTTCTTCGCCAGCTCTAAAATAAACTTGATGACGATCAGGTAAATGAACAGCTAATCGCTTAATAGTATGTGATTTTTCATGCATAGAGAACTCAAATATTCTCCATAATGCTTCAGGTGCACTGACATATCGAGCATCCAGAAATGTTTTTATTTCGTCATGTTCCAAACGTTCATTAATCTCCACATTAGCACGATCATGTCCCTTGTAAACATATTTAAAGAGATATTTCACGCTCCTGATTGTGGTACATGCTTCCAAATTTATGTGAGCATTATACTTCTTGGACAACCATGGACAGTATGGAACTACCCATTGATTATCTAAGTCCACATTTCTTACCCTCACAGTACGACCATTGTGACGTCTGCGATAGAGTGGATACCCATTTGCATTCATTTGGGTTGCTTCACAAAATCGCTTTGGAAAGTCCTTGGTGCAGTTGCCATCATCTCCCATACAAACTGCATTAGGGTTAGCATTCCCACAGGGACCATGGATCATACATGACTTGATGATATTATGAAGTTCTGGTTCCTGTTCAGGATCTGGTATTTCAGCAGAAATTAAGCTGTCAATATCATCAGCATTACGCAGTTTGTCCTCTTGTGCTAAATGGATAAGAATATGAGCATGAGGTAAAGAACGTTTCTGAAATTCAATAACATACAAATGAGAGATGGCTTTTCCCAAAACACCATTTTTATTTATATCCTCCAAAAGCGCTTTTAATTTCAAATTGAAAACACGTGTAATCAAGTCCGGACGATAATGTGCAGGCTCATTATCTAAGTTTTCCGTGATCTCCCTCCATTTGGGATTGCACGTAAATGTGCAAAACAAATCCGGCTTGCCCATTTTAGTAACCATAGCCATAGCATCTTGATAATTCTGTTGCATTGCCCTAGGACCACCCTGAAAAGAAGACGGAAGAATCACCGGTCTGCCTGCATGAAGGCCACGATTTTCTGCAACATTTTCAAGATAATCAATGAGCCCTTGATATTGCTCAACACGGAAATTGCCCTGGTTTTGACGAACATAATTAAGACGGTCAGATTCAACTTTGCAGTAACAATCTACAGCATATTGTTGAAGTAATCTTTTACCTTTTAATATGGGGCTAAAAGCATCTCTAAATGCAAACCTATAGGTATAATATTGCAGCATGGTCGTACGACGTTGCTGGCCTGTTGCATATTCTGCTACATGAGGAATGGCGGAATTCCAACCCATCTCTCCTCTTGGAAAAAATACAGGATAAACCATTGGATCGAGATTAGGCGAATGCACAGGCAAATCTTGCAATGGTCTATCTCTAGGGTAAACAACGATGTCCCGAGCCAATGGTGGTGCACCGTCTTCACCAACAAAAACAGCAGCTACTTCATCATGGTGAGGTAGATTGTACCGACGCCGGTCACCACCACTTCTCAAATGCATCCTAACCTGGAAAACAATAGCAAAGGTCTGTAAATATTAGTTCAAAGATTTTTAAATATTAATTTTCATATTTTCCATTTACCTCAGATGGGCGACGATTTTGTTCATTTGCAAGTTGAAATTCCTCTGCTTCTACCTCACTCATGTGTTTATAAGCAGCTGCATATGGACTCTCCCTCAAAATTATGTCTTGCAAAGTTTGCATGACTTCGGGGGAACAACCTTGATTTTCTGGTCTTGCCATTCTCTCATTGAATGCATCCATACCATCATAGATATATAACTGACCAAAAGATGGAGGAATACCCGGTGGTGGGTGCAAATTACCTGTTCGGTGACATACCTGGCCATTAATACGAAAAACTGGTGGACCACGACCTTGTGGCACAACCAATTTTGCTCCCATCGAAGCAAAAGCAACCGAACTATTGAACTTTCGAATATTTTCTTGAAAGTTCTTTGATTGATTAGAATCACCTACTAAAAGTTCTTTAAGATCATTAGGATAATAAATGTCATCTAAATGAACTTTACCATTGTGACAGCATTTAAAATTGGTCTCGTCACCAAACATCTTGGCACCACAAAACTGACACACCTTGTCCATGGCACCAAGATAATGTAGCTCAGGCATTTGGTTTTGTCGAGCAGCACGATACAATGCATTCCGTTGAACATCACGTCTAGCCCTCATACGCTGTGCATTCTCATTTCGCCTGACTAATCTTTCAACTGGCTCTTCATCTTGACGATATTCGACACGCCTTTGAGCATTGTTGATTCTAAGTCTCTCATTTTCTAATAATGGTTGGATGTTATTTTCCTGAAGCTGTTGGCGCCTTGCTTCAGCTACATCCTCATTTGCATGCCTACGCTGAATAACAGAGCGAATTTGCTGCTGATCAGGTGGCTGCAAAACAAACTGACCATTCCTAAAAACTGCTTGGAAGCCAGGAATAATATTAGTGCCTCTTATATTAAACATTACAATACAGAAACACTAATAACAATAGAAGAAAGAAATAAAACCACCACCCCCAGCAGAGTGAAGAAACAGTGCAAAAAAACCTGGTGGAAGCGAAATCAAACCTTTCTTTCTACAAACTAACAATGTAGGGTCAACAGCAACAAACAGAGAACTAAACAACCTAGGGGAAAGCGAAAAAAACTGAACTTGATAAACTGATTAACTGACACTCTGAAAACTGATTGCACGAACACAAACAAACATTAACGTATAGGTTACAAACCTTTCTTTCAACTATCTTTCTTTCTACTACACAGGGCAGCAAGGAACAAATTAACCTGAAGTGAATAATAAAAGAGACAGAAAAGTTAATAATACAATAAGTAGTCTCTTAGGTTAGCTTGGAAAAATCTTCGTGGAGTTTGCCATCTTTAAAATAATAAACACAATTATTACCTCGTTACGTAATTCTTTCGCTTTCGATAAACTGATAAACTTTATAATGAACTGGATAAACTGCAATGATGAACTTGATTATACAGACAATTGCAATTGTCTATTCGTATTGTTTTTTTTTTCTCGAGCGTAACCGCACTGAATAAAAAACTTAATTTGTTTACTTTTTCCAACGAATTGGTTGCTTTGGTTTTTCCGATTTCGGCAACCAATAAAAACGGCGAAACGGCGATCACGTGTCAAAACAAATGTTAAAAAATAGGCATTGCAATAGTTTCTTCAATGGTCGAACTGCCGCTATATGACCACGACTAAGAAGATTTTGACCATTAAAAAACAAAAAAAACAAACACTCTCTAAATTAAAAGTGGTATGCACAACGCGGATTAGTATATATAGACTAGCCGCCAGGGCGGCGTCGCTCGCCACCCATGTTCAGTATGCGTTGTGTTGCAGAATTTAACTTGTGCAAAAGTTTCTTTTCAGGCATTAATTTTTTAATTCATTTCTTTCATTCAGAAGATTTAAAACAGAAAGAAATAGAAACATGGCTCAGAATATATATTTATACGCAGAAGAGAAGTAGCTTTAATGTAAAAAAATGGCAATATATAACACAGAACTGTTTACCCAGACATACAAAACCAAACATTACAAAATGTTAATTCAAAACAAATTGATACCTTCCAACTTTTTCTTTTGTTCCAAAGTTACTACTGGACTGCAACCATTAATGAATTTTTTAAATGATATATAGTCTGTTCTTCCCAAAACCATCAACATCATGATTAAAACCATGAGTTTCATTTCTTTATGCTTTTTTATTATTGCCTAAAAGAATAATATTTCAATTGTAATACCGAAAATAAAAAAAACAACAAAAAGCAACAAAAAACAAAAAGGAAATTCAAGTACGCATTTATCCTAAAAACAATAACTAAAAACACAAATTTACCTAGAAGATAAAAAGTAACAAATAAAAACATAATGCCAAACTTATACACCCAGGCATAGTACGTAAACAATCAAATACCATAACACAAAATAATGCATAAATTTGATAAAATATAAACTGAAAAAAAATCCATCCAATAATGCTTCTTTTTTGTAGGACATAATTCATAATTTAACCATGTGCTTCATTTCTTTAATGGTTATATATACACTTTTTCTTTTCTGACCTAATAAAAGAAAAGATTTCAGTTGAAGAACAGCTAAAATAATCACATTCATTGCAACCATATTGAAGCAAACAAAAACAAAAGACATAAAGTTGGCTGGAAGACAGCCAGATAGACAAAGCACCAAGCATCTTAAATTCTATAGAAAATCTACATGGTTGAGGTGAAATGAGACAGCATTAGACGTTGTCCCATTTTCACAGCCATGAGAACCATTTTTAATGGATTTGTAAAAAAATAAATTACAGCGCGCGTTACCAAAACAAATTTCGTTCGTTCCGCGTTCCTTTCATCCAGCATCCAGCTTTCATCCAGCGAAGATACATACTAAATGATAGAATAACAAAACTAATAATTAAAATTAATCTTTCAAAACTAAATTAAAATGAATTAACCATTCGTTACTGTGTCAAAGGAACATAATTTTTTTCTGCATTTCTTCACTGCACTTTCTTCTGTATAGCCATAACTAAAACGTAAACAAACATTTAAATACATACACATTTGTTACCTAATCTAAAACAAAGTAAATAAAACGTTGAAACATGTGCTGGATGTATACTCGTTATTTGTTGTTCGTTTTCGTTTTCCACATAAAAACCATTTCAGTATGATTTTACATAATACATACATAAATAATACATCAACACATTTACTTACGTTCTTTTATTAATCTAAAATAGAAAAACAAAAAAAAGAAAAGCAAAAAGTTAAGCAATAAACGTTTTATAATAATACCTTCGTACAGACCTGTTCGTTCGTCAAACGATTAATAAAAATGGATTTCTTATCAACGAACATTGTCGCTATAGTTTGTACGATTTCGGCAACCAATGAAAACGGCGAAAAGACGATCACGTGTCAAAACAAATGATCGTTGGATTGCAGTGGAAGAGTTTCTTCACTGGTCGGACTGCCGCTATATGACCACGATTAAGAAGATTTTGACCATTAAAAAAACAAAAACGAAACACTCTCTAAGTTAAATGTGTTACACACGCACGCGGATTAGTATAAGTAGACTAGCCGCCAGGGCGGCGTCGCTCGCCACCCATGTTCAGTATGCGTTGTGTTGCAGAATTTAACTTGTGCAAAAGTTTCTTTTCAGGCATTAATTTTTTAATTCATTTCTTTCATTCAGAAGATTTAAAACAGAAAGAAATAGAAACATGGCTCAGAATATATATTTATACGCAGAAGAGAAGTAGCTTTAATGTAAAAAAATGGCAATATATAACACAGAACTGTTTACCCAGACATACAAAACCAAACATTACAAAATGTTAATTCAAAACAAATTGATACCTTCCAACTTTTTCTTTTGTTCCAAAGTTACTACTGGACTGCAACCATTAATGAATTTTTTAAATGATATATAGTCTGTTCTTCCCAAAACCATCAACATCATGATTAAAACCATGAGTTTCATTTCTTTATGCTTTTTTATTATTGCCTAAAAGAATAATATTTCAATTGTAATACCGAAAATAAAAAAAACAACAAAAAGCAACAAAAAACAAAAAGGAAATTCAAGTACGCATTTATCCTAAAAACAATAACTAAAAACACAAATTTACCTAGAAGATAAAAAGTAACAAATAAAAACATAATGCCAAACTTATACACCCAGGCATAGTACGTAAACAATCAAATACCATAACACAAAATAATGCATAAATTTGATAAAATATAAACTGAAAAAAAATCCATCCAATAATGCTTCTTTTTTGTAGGACATAATTCATAATTTAACCATGTGCTTCATTTCTTTAATGGTTATATATACACTTTTTCTTTTCTGACCTAATAAAAGAAAAGATTTCAGTTGAAGAACAGCTAAAATAATCACATTCATTGCAACCATATTGAAGCAAACAAAAACAAAAGACATAAAGTTGGCTGGAAGACAGCCAGATAGACAAAGCACCAAGCATCTTAAATTCTATAGAAAATCTACATGGTTGAGGTGAAATGAGACAGCATTAGACGTTGTCCCATTTTCACAGCCATGAGAACCATTTTTAATGGATTTGTAAAAAAATAAATTACAGCGCGCGTTACCAAAACAAATTTCGTTCGTTCCGCGTTCCTTTCATCCAGCATCCAGCTTTCATCCAGCGAAGATACATACTAAATGATAGAATAACAAAACTAATAATTAAAATTAATCTTTCAAAACTAAATTAAAATGAATTAACCATTCGTTACTGTGTCAAAGGAACATAATTTTTTTCTGCATTTCTTCACTGCACTTTCTTCTGTATAGCCATAACTAAAACGTAAACAAACATTTAAATACATACACATTTGTTACCTAATCTAAAACAAAGTAAATAAAACGTTGAAACATGTGCTGGATGTATACTCGTTATTTGTTGTTCGTTTTCGTTTTCCACATAAAAACCATTTCAGTATGATTTTACATAATACATACATAAATAATACATCAACACATTTACTTACGTTCTTTTATTAATCTAAAATAGAAAAACAAAAAAAAGAAAAGCAAAAAGTTAAGCAATAAACGTTTTATAATAATACCTTCGTACAGACCTGTTCGTTCGTCAAACGATTAATAAAAATGGATTTCTTATCAACGAACATTGTCGCTATAGTTTGTACGATTTCGGCAACCAATGAAAACGGCGAAAAGACGATCACGTGTCAAAACAAATGATCGTTGGATTGCAGTGGAAGAGTTTCTTCACTGGTCGGACTGCCGCTATATGACCACGATTAAGAAGATTTTGACCATTAAAAAAACAAAAACGAAACACTCTCTAAGTTAAATGTGTTACACACGCACGCGGATTAGTATAAGTAGATAATAATAATAATGATATATTTCACAGTATCTCCAAAATTTTACAATTGGCTCTTCACCTGGAAATTGAGAAGATTATGTATATGCAGCGTCTAAAAAATATCGTATATTAAAAAAAATAATGGCAGAAATTAGAGAGACAGTCGTAGTATGGGACGTGGCTAGGTGTGGATAAGGTGAAGGTAGAGTAGAACCAGATAGTCGTAAACCAAAAAGAATGTCGACTGAAGTTATGAAAACTAGGAAATGGGACATGACTAAACCTAAGGACTAACGTAATGTAAACCGATGTGTAGGACCAAATTGAGGTTAGAACCGAATATTAGAAAAAAAAAACTGTTAATATATATAAACTTATAAATTAATTCCTCCATGGCAGTAAAGATAGAACTTGGACTCAAAAAGCAATCTAAAACCTAAAATAGGACTAGATGAAGGTAAGGAGATATGATAAAGGAATATTGATAGCATTGGTCTTGTTGGAAGTGCGGAATAGGGCTAGGAATAATGCCAAGGATAGGAGGACTTATTAAAATATACTGGTAAACTAGTCTAAAACTTAGCAAGGCTCTTTGCAAGGCCTTGGTCTAAAAAATGTTTTTTCGTTTCACTGCAAAATATTTTATAGTTTAATTCATCCCGACACTTTTGCGGGAGTCTGTTGAATACCCGCGAAGAATCGTATTCAAAACTATTCACAACAATGTTTGGACAAGCCAACATCGTACCAGCATGTACAGGATTTCTCAAACCTTCACGAGGCGGCATTCTTATTGAAGTTTTTTTTTCTGAATGAAATCATGGTGTTTTCCGACGAAGACAAAGCAGTGATTAAGAATGACTACTTGGAAAAGCAGTGGTCGGCATACTACATCTGTCAAGAACAGCCGACAAAAAATTGGAATAGAGTATCTGTAAAACGCCTTCTGGATAAGTTCAAAACGCATGGTTCTATGGATAGAAGACCCGGTTCAGGACGACACCGAACTCTTTCAACTCCTGAAAATGAAGAATTGATCGAGGAATTGATTTGCTCATAAGAAGAAAAACCTGGTACACATTTGTTGCCAAGAGAATTGAAAAGCACACAGGTTTAAGTCGATCATCTGTTAGAAGAATGATAAAAAAGAAAAGGAATGAAGTCCTTTATACTCCACGTATGAGCGAGGCAACACGAGAAAGAAGAACCGAACGGGCCGGCGCTTTAGCTGAACGGATTGGATCCAACACACGAACCATTGAGAGATGCGTTTGGCAAGACGAAAAAGATTTCACACTCGAAGTTCCACTGAATGCACAGAATAGTCGAGTTTACGGTGATGGTAGCAAAGACGAAATCGAAGATACACGACTTTTCCATCATACGAACAAGCAGTCAAAAAAAGTTATGGTCTCGGCTTGTGTAACGTGGAAAGGAGCAACGAAACCTTTCTTTGTGAATGACAAGGGATTGGAAGTGAACTCTAAAACATATAAGAAACATTTAGAAAAACAACTGCTACCTGAAATTGACACTTAGTTGAATAGAAATGACTGGATATTTATTCAAGACAGCGCGCCATCACATCCTTCAAACATTGTACAAAATCTGTTGACAGAAAAACTGAGAAAGCGTTTTGTTAAGCCTTCCCAGACTATTACTGTATAATAATAATAATAATAATAATAATAATAATAATAATAATAATAATAATAATAATAATAATAATAATAATAATAATAATAATAATAATAATAATAATAATAATAATAATAATAATAATAATAATAATAATAATAATAATTATATCAAAGTTGTAGTACAATTCTACTTAATCTCAAGAATTCCATTTACGTCACATGCAATTACGTGTGGTAGTCAAACTTTGGTGTAACGTAACAGAATGTTGTTGAAAAGGTGTTTGAAAAAAATCGCAGCACGAGTTACATTTTTCATCGTTAAATCAAGGTGCTAGGTGGAATCATACTACTGAACATATTGCACTGAAAAACTGCTATAACGGAACTCTGCAACAGCAATATTTTGGGAATCCGTCTCAATCTAAGGTCTAGTTTTATGCTATATTGAGGTTATTTCAATATCGGTATTTAAAAATTTCAACTTCCCATTTTCGTTTGAAGATCGAGTAGTTATTTTGCGTTATCCCGTGATGATGCGAAAGCAACTGTAGGTGTTATAAGGTCATAATCTATAACGCTGGATTGGATGAAATATTTCACTTAGTAACAACGAATTTAATTTCTCTGGCTTTCTTTTGTTTTCAGTCGATTTTGTGGGAAAAAGCAAGCAGTCAGGATAAATAGTTTTAAAATGTTTGAAATTTTGAACAGCATTTGTTAGAATTAGACTATTCCTTAAAAGATGTCAAGTATTCTGTAAAATATCAATAAATACAACATAAAAATGGTATCTTTCGTCTGGAATAAATACCGAAGGCTGGCTGCGTACTTTCACTAAAATCATTCTCTACTTAAGAATTTTCAATTTATTGGTCCGTTTGAAGTTTGTAGCTGCTATTGAATGATGAATTACTACATTGTAGATCGAGTCATTCACTGCATAAAGTGCTCTGTTTTAGCTAGTGTTTTGTTTGTGTCTACAAAGAAGTTGTGACTTTTCTAGAGTTTGAATTTGTGAGAAAGTTTGTGTATATGATCTCACAATTTTGCAGCAAATTCATTCCATTTTAATGGAAATATGAAACAAACAAGAAGGAGGAGAATGATTTTCTCTCCATGCATAATTCCTCCAATTTGATATTATAGATGAGTTTCTGATGTTAATTACCAGTTAAAGATCTGTTTAAACTAAAGATTTAATAAACTTCACAAAAATAGATTTTGAGTGCTAATGAGTATATTATTTTTAATAATTTTTTTTGTCTTAAAAATGCCTCCTGAGAACCGGTTTAACCGACAGTGTGCAGAGAGCATCTAATTGCCAACCAAGATGCGTGCGCATATTGGTATATAAGAAATTGACTTAATCTATTAAGCATTTATGTTGAAACTCACAGCAACTATCGAGCAAAAAACACTAATGTTTATAAACATCACGTCACTTAGAAACTCATCTATACTCTCCCAAGTTGTAGATCTTGAAATAAAAACCTATTAAGGTGTGCTATAATAAGGAAAGTATTTCCAGAATTGGCAACTCAAATTCTATTTTTCTGTTTCTACGCACACACAATGATGAGGGCAGTATTTGCAACAAAATAATTTCAGAGATCCTGCAAAACTTTATGGAAGTAGGTAAAGTTATAAGACACGATAGTCGATAACCAATGCAATCTGTGAGTAATATCTGCTGACTTCATTAAGGCTGTTATTATTTCACTTTCAGCTTTTCCAGCTTTCTGAATTTTATATATTTCTTAGCCTTAAAACACAATTTCTGACTGAGTGTTTTTTTATAAAATTTATATATATATGGAAATTCATTTAAGCTTTTTTCACTTGCACGTAAAATTTTACGTAAGCCCTTACGACTAGGACAATGTTCATTCATTCTCTTCTTTAGGAAAAGTTTTTGCAAGGTCTTACGGACGTTCATAAGCCCTTACGACGATTTCCTTAAAAACAAAAAATTTTGTTTTGAAGGAAATCGTTGTAAGCCTACGTAAGCCTCAAGATGAAAAAGAACGTTCGAAAAAATTAGATCGAGCGTTCGAAATGACGTGTTTTGTTCGAAATTACATCATTTTTTGCTAATTATCCATTTACAAACGTTCCAAAAGTATATTGTATATATATATTTTTTATTGCAACAAATTTTTTAGTGCATGTGAATAAAAATCTCCGTCAAGGCATTTTTTCGTGGTAAGAACTTACGGTAAAAAGTTTGTTTGGTGTTACGACAAAAACTATGTGAAAAAAGCTTTAAAATAATTTTTTTTTTGAAAAAACATTTGCTAGAAGTCTTTTCATATAATTCTTGTCTTGATGATTTGAGCTAACTAGCAATGTACAAGTCAAAATAACATACTTTCAAAACATTTATTACAGTTTGTGAAAGAATTTCAAGAGAATTCACATTCTGAATTGTTCTTATTTTACCAGAAAATTAAAGCAAAGTCTGTTCTTAAGTTTTTGAACAAGTAAGATTCCATATCGAAACCAACTTTTTAATAAAGCAATGTATTCCATATGAGAAGCACCATTTGTTGGAAGATTGGATTGTATTTATGATTGTCTTAAAAAAGTCATCTGCACTCATTCAAAAATATGTGCATTACCCAATTTAAAATTACATAGTTTCCACATTATTACCACCAATTGAAAGTTGCACAAAGGTAGTCTAACTATCGAGACGTTTGTTTTATTAGTTTAGAGAATCTATTATGTCAATTTCATGTCTAAATATGAACCCAGCATATTAGTAATGTAAACCTCACATTTTTGTTTTAGATATTATAGAAGCCTAGATTACAAATGAGTATGTATATAATAGTTTCATATTTGTTTATGCACACTTGCAAACATGGCATGGAATGTGTGTACCACTGCAGATTAAAATTGCAACCACAAACAATTATTTTCCAGGTGAAAAAAGAAGTTTTTACGGAAGATTGAAGGAGACATGTGATAATGTTTCTTTTGCTAAGAATAAGAGAGAACATGCCAATTTATTGGGTAGGTATGGTCTAAATGAATAGGTAAGGTCGATAAAATTCTCATCATTTGGCAGCTTCTGATCATCCATTGTTTTTGAAAATTTAAGACATTTTTATGATTTGATTTATAATCCATTATTTAGGGGAGAAAATAGGTATCACTTCAAATTCATAGGAACATAACTTCATAAAATAGGAGGTTATATCTTTTAGGTGCAGAATTGGTGTCTAAGATAGTAGAATTAGATGATAACAAACATGACCGTAAGCATATAATGTGTTTTAATGTCCATAATGTGTTTTATCTGATAATAAATCATCTCTTTATAAAATTTTTCCTTATTTAGGCAAGAACTTGAAACGGAGTACCTTAAAAGATATGGACAACTTTCTTCTTAATATGGATACTGGCTTAATTAAAAATTTGGTACTTTTAATGATACCAGTATTGGACAATGTTGTGTCTGGAAAAATAGCCAATTGGAGGCATGATGTTTTTCATAAAAAGAACATTATCATTGATAATCACAGGGTAATGTCACATCATTTGGATACATTTGCATGTGATACTGGAGGATTTACAGATGAGCTTGAAGCTGTTATACATGAAACACTGCTAGAACTTTATCCAAAAAGATTCAATTACGTAGTCAAGGTGGAAATTTCTTTTAAAGATTAATAAATTATATCACCAAAATTTCCTCAATAATGTAATTGTTTTATATTCAAGGTACTCAAACCTACAGTGCGTTTTTGGATTTTGATTAGTGCTGGGGGTTTATCTGCACCACAAGCTCGATTTTATCTTGCAAATGGTGGAATAAAATTAGCGAAGGATGCCATGGAACGACTTTCAAGGAAATTTGGTATTTAGGGTCTAATCTTAATTAAGTTATTCTGCTGTCTGTCTCATACTCCAATTCGATGAGCTTGAAAAGAAGTGTGCCAACTCATTGGGAGCCATGATGCATTGCCTTTCGTATCTGTGATGTTTAATACCGTTACTTCTTAGGTTTTCAAAGCGGTAACACCAGTGATGACCTTAGTAATGAAGGTAACTGACCTTAGTCAAACAAGGTTCTTTTAATGAGTGTGTAAGATGTTCTGTGAGATAGAACCTACTTGTAGCAATATTTTGTAGTCATTCTACTAATTTTCAGCTATGATTGCTTCAATACAAAAACTTAGAGAAAATTTTAGCAAAACCTCTGAATATGCCTTTATCGTTTTACACACTGACTGAATTGCATCGTATGTGATGTTATTCTGGACTCTCTATTTTATTTGTATTTTGAAAAAGTAAAATGCTTGGTAGAAATATACTGTTAGTGTTAGAATTATGCTACAATTGTTAGAATTATACTATATCTGTTAGAATTATACTACATCTGTTAGAATTGCACTAATTTAAGTACGCTCTCGATATAATAATACACAATGTACCTAATTAAAATATTCCATTTGTCTATTAATTATTTTCTAGAATCTGACAAAGGAGAAAGTGATGACTGCTTGCCAAACAGCCAAGATGAAGAGGTGTGCTAAGAAAATCAATTTCTGTCAGCAATAATGTCATTTGTGCGTGGTAATGTTAATAATTTTCAAAAAAAGATGTTATTTTAATAGAAATCTTCTAAAAGTATACTTCGTTCCGGCAAGACAACAGAAGGCGTATCACAGATTGTGAACGATAGGAATGAAGATGAAGAAGAAGGTTCAAATTATTTTGCAAACAGTAGCTGTGATTCGTTAGCTTCGGATGAAGATATCAATGGCAACGAGAAAGATTTAACAGGGAAAAATAAGAATTCTAAAAGCATGTTTCGTTGTGGTAAGACAGCAAAAGAAATATGGAAAATAGTGAACGATAGGAATGATGATGAAGAACAAGACCCGGATTATTTACCAGAAAGTAGCTGTAATTCGTCAGCAGACGATATAAATGTTAGTAATAGTGATACGAACCAAAAGCAGAAAAGACCTTTAAATAAATGCCAGAAGAGAAAACTAGAAGAGAAAAAGTCGAAAGAGAAGAAGTCGAAGAAAGCGAAAAAAATGGAAATCCCATCAAGTGATGATGAAAACTTAAACGATCAATATAAGGAGTTGATTAAAACCAGGGAAAAACTTGATCGCCTGATTTCTGTTTGTGAAAGAGGCATGGTAAACATTAATTACGACAATGGCATGGATTTTGGGACACTAAAAAGTAAATCGTTGAGAAAAGGAAAGCGACTGAAATTTTCTGTTAAGGAAAGGGAGAAATTGTTGAGGAAAAAACGAATTGAAGAACGTAAGAACGCAAGAAAGAGAAACTGCATTACGATGCATTTAGGCAGCACAAGTGCTGTGCGAGAACGATTTTATGGTGAAGGTGATAGAAAACGAGCGTTTACCTTCAAATGTCCTGTGTGTGAAGAACATGTTGAAATTAATTTAGAGCGACATTTGATATCAGTACATAAATGGACAAAAGTAGAGGCAAGTTTCAAGCAGTCCGAAATGAGAGTCTTGTATTTGTGGGCGAGGAGTGATAAAGCTGGGAAACAGTTGCCTTTACCGTGCCAGACTTGCAAAAAATGGTATCTCAGGCTTGACCATCATCTGAAAGTTAAACCACATACGTCACTCACAACATGCCAACGACAATCCATTCTCAATGATGCACGTAAAGATAATTGGGTTGGAAAACCTTCAAAAAGCACAGACGTTTGTACTCGTGAGAATGATGTCCACATCGATGAGGACATCGAGGGAGATGAAAGTTTTGGTACGGACAGATCGGCAGACAGTGACAGTGGATTCGTACGAAGAGCTAAAAGCACAAAAAAAGTGTCAACGAATGCGCAGGGTGCTAGTTATTTACCACGGAAAGCTTTTGCACTTACAGACGATGATAGAAAAAAGTGGAACATCGGTAACAAGGACTTTTTCAGAATTTACTACCAAGATAAACGGTCATTAATGAATGCATTTAGTGATGAATTGAGTTACCTAGGAAAAGCAGATCCGCAACAACATGTTCAGAACGTTATGTTGATTTGGGGCATATTGGACACTAACTTTAAAATTTTTCCAAAAAGTGTTTTTGCCAATCGTTACGCTTTACAGGACAAGTATCATCGAAAAGCTGTTGCTGAAATCGATCAGAAAGGAGTGACAGCTAGTACAATGCGTGTAAGGTATGGATCACTCCGATGCTTTTTTATGTTTCTGAGAAAACGTGGTATATATGCGGGCCTAAGCAGAGAAGATATCTCTTTCGCTATGGAAACTATTGGTGACTTGGATAAGGAACTTAGGCCACATATACAACAAAGAAGAGTCGATTTGCGTAAGGAAAAAAAGAAGCAACTTATGACGGCCTCTCATATGATTCGGTATGGAAGATCTAACCATGTTCAGGGATTGGTAAAGCAGTTAGAAAATGTCAAGAGTCATAAAATCACACTTCAATCCGCAATTGACGTAAGAGATTATTTGATGTGTGAAATAACCATAATGAATGGACTGCGTGCCTCGAATCTAATGCAGCTAAGGGTTGAAGATGTTAAAAGTGCTACTGATAATGAGAAATATCCAGGTCAAAAAATAATAGAAAATTTGAAGTACAAAACGTCGACAATCTATGGTGAAAAATTAATTGCTGTTCCAGAAGCTCTGTATGTGCAAATGTTAACATATATTCAGTATTACCGTGAAGTTATTTTGGGAGTCAGAAAGTCTAGAAAATTATTTTTATCGAACGGTGATAAAGCAGAGTTGAATCAAAGTAATGTGGCATCGGCTTTAACTGCTTCATTTCGTAAAGCTTGTGTTTTCAAGGATAATGAATATACAGCTGTTTCTTGCACCCGTATCAGAGTGGCATGCGCAACATTTGCATGTAATGAAGGCGGCATTGATATGGGCTATCTCGCGAAGCATTTTATGAAAAATAGAGAGCAGACAACTGCAATGCATTACAACATGTTTTCTAATCACAGAGATGCAATATGTTTAGCCAGTTGGATTGGAAATTCCTTTAGAGTTCATGGGGGAGAGCAAGTTACCCTTAATAAAAAGGAAGCAGAAGAGCTAGCGTCCGCAATAACAGCTAAGCGGCCATTACCAACACAGCAACAAGTTCTTTCATATCTACAGAAAGCAGACCCTCGTACGTCGCCAGATGAGATAATCAAAGTAAAGCAGTTGATAACTGAATTAAGTTCTGAGACAGCGACTAACAGCAATTCAACAAATTCAAAAAGGTTCTATAGTTCAGAGGTAGGTAGCTATATCTTAAAGATATTTCAATAATATACATTTCAGTTTAAGCGCCAATTTTTTCAATATTTCAAACTATGAAGTCCCGTCTCGTTTGACGCCTGGTATTGTCATTTTCATCAAATTTTCATCAAATTATCTGATCAAAAGGCTGGGTAGGTTTTAAACTGAAACTGGGAAAACAAACATTACGTGTAACTATTATGGAATTCATTACTCTCAACACTTTGCATTATAGGTGGATGCCGAACATGTTAACAGTCAAGGCATCTCTGAAAAAGTAAGTTATATAGACTTATGTAACAGTTTGCTCTGTCAATTTTTTCCTGTTTTTTTCTAATTCAAATTTCAGAGTGATTGTGAGAGTTTGCAAGAAAAGCAATTGGCAGATGATCCAGTACAGTTCGACAGAGTTGTAAAAAGTGACAATGGAGTAACTGAGGCATTCAGAGAGAAGGACTCAGAGACATTGAATACTAATGTATATGAAACTGACGCTTCAGCGTTGTCTTTCATGCCCGATGTACGTTTGATATATTTGTCATATTTATTTTCCAATAATAAATTTCTGCTTTGTTTTTTCGACTGATGATTATTTTCTATATACAGGAAAATTGCGCAAAAATAAAACGTTTTGCTGCAAGTGATGATCCAAATGTTGGCGCTGATAATATGAATGATCAAAATCAGGTTAACGCTTCCTTCTTTCTTGCTTCGGATTACTTTGCTAGAGTTATTTTGGAATTGACTTCTCTGATATTTAATACAAATTTATTTAGTCCGATCAAGAATTTGTGCTCCAACAAAGTCCGCGCGAGCTCCATTCCTCCGATTCCGATGACTGGGGGAAGTATAATTCACCGTCTATCAAACGAACGAAACTGTTTCCACGTAAAGACCTCTGGATTATTAAAAGATCATGCAAACGACTGATTGATGGTGAAAAAATAACAAAACAGTTAGTTGACGAATGTCTTAGTAACACAGAAATAGCAGGAAAATATCTGTTTACTCAAATACGCACAAGAATTATGTATTTTCGATCCTTATTGAAATAATGATCCGATTTTTTGTTCAAGGTTCTTTTCTCATATGAACACTGTCTTGCCTGGACATAATGATTTTTGTCACAGTATGCAAGCGGAGGATGTGATTACATTCTGAAATAACCCAGCAATTTTAAGTTTTATCAACAGTTTTGATTCCTAGCTTTGTTTTTTTTTGTACAGTAATCCTTTCCCTTCTACGTCTTTTGCAAATTTTTTGAAGTTTTGAGTTTTGTTGCATATATTTTAGTCTATATTAAGTTCATGTTTTTACTATTGTGTTACTGTTCATAAAATCCGGTACGCATATGAATACGCATATTGAATAGGTCTTTTTATGCAAACTAATGCGTTTAGTGTTATGTGCCGATTTTAAGTTTTTGTTTTTGTTGTTGTTTCTTTATCCCCATTCGATGAACTGTTCTAAAGCTTCCAAACCACTGTTATATATGAGCACCTATGTTGCTGTTGTAGAAAATATACTTTATTTTTGTTAACAGACGTATTACAAAAAATGCATAAGTTGTTGCTTATTACTTTCTTCGATTCTTGTCTATTATAAAATAGGAATAAACAAAAACAATGAAGCTTGCTGTCATAGAGATTATTTTAAATAGCATACGGTGCTAAGCTTGTATTTGCACCCATACAATTAAATAAGAGCTACTGCCATGGCCTTGAGACAGGTACTACTGTTTGCGAGAGGATCGCTTGAATTCTCATGGGTGCTTATTCGATTAGGTTGTCGATTGATTGGTGTTTGCTATGAAGTGTAGTGCAAAATGGTATGCCGCATGTGTTAACCTCCACACGTGAAAAGAAACAATGCAATACCGTAGGGTCCCCGAAGTTAAAGAGCTATCGAGTCTGCTAATCAACTTAATTTTTGCGTGTCTTCATTGCATGTGTTGTTTTTAATTTCTTAGATGATCCTGGTATAAGTACATAGAACAATGCTTTCCGAAAAGAAACTTCCTTTCATTTTGAAAACCAATCCTTTAGACATCGAGAAAATGAGTTGATCTTTAAGTCAATCAAGCCAATACTTAAGCGTCTTTCTCACTTGCTACTGCCTTCAATGTTGTCTTTGGTGATTTTTACAGTACTGCCAACATGAGGGGAAATCATAACTAGTATAAAACCTACTACAATACCGATTCATTGATGATAGCATGAGACTACTATTTGAAAATCGACTGAAGTACTACTTAATGTAAGAATAATGCTATTAGTAGCAATATACTACTACTGTATGAATGATACAGCTGTATGTAAGAATAATCCTACTCGCGATAGAATTATACTGTTTGCGTCTGAATGATCCTACCATTAAGATAATAATAATAATAATAATAATAATAATAATAATAATAATAATAATAATAATAATAATAATAATAATAATAATAATAATAATAATAATAATAATAATAATAATAATAATAATAATAATAATAATAATAATAATAATAATAATAATAATAATAATAATAATAATAATAATAATAATAATAATAATAATAATAATAATAATAATAATAATAATAATAATATATAACCGTATAAGAAAATATATGTTCCTTTTCTTGAAGTAATTGTGTAAAGATTGAGGAATGAGAGCATGCCTTCAAACTACAAAATCAGAAAATGTTTAAAAAACAAGACGTTGAAGAACGCTTTAAAAGCTTATGTTGCTACACCCGTCGCCGCCAAGTACAACGTGTGTGCTGTTCGAGTGCTTTGGCCAGCTGGGTATTCTCTTAAAAGCATATGGGCACAGAGACAACAAATCAACTCATTTTTAAGCGAACAAGAAAACGTGGTAGCATTCATTTCGTGCTTCACGGCCATGCAACGAAAATCTACGAAACGAAAGGCCGACTCTATATCGATACCTTTGCAAGAAGATAGCAACGAGTCGTTGGAAGGCTTGACACAAGAAAACGAAAGCGACGGTGAAGAAGAGGCTTCCGATGCAGAGGATGAACAAAACGTCAATGAGCCAGGCTTATCCTTTTGGATAGGCCTCGATTGGCCAGAATGTAGTTTGGAGTCGTACGAAAACACTCTGACTAAGTTATTCATGACGTCTGGTTTGGCGCTTGAAAGCTGCAAAATTGTCAAAGGAAGAGGTAAGATGTATTTGCTTCATTTGCGACGTTTTTATTTCGAAATTTTCGATCACATATCTTGTCCTAATTTGATCATTAGGTTGCAGAACATCTTTGGACGCATATGCTGCTTCTTTATTTGCTGTACTGAAAGACTGGGATTCAATTAAGGCTTCGAAATTGATTCAACTTTCCCAGAAGGAAGTCATCAGGGAAAAAGCAGAGAACTCTGGATTTCCAATTGCCAATATTGATTTGGACGATGAAATGCTTTCATCATCAAGACCTGCTGAAATGGTTTTGTGCAAAAGATTGGATTTAATGACTAGAGAAAACTTGATAGAGGGCATTAACAAGATTAAGTCATTAATCCAGTTTTCCGTAAAGAATCTTATCAACGATGGTAAAATCACATGTTTTTCAATATGCGTTTGCCTTTACTTTATTATCCACTCCTATTGATACAAAGATTTATTTGTGCTATTATTTGCTAGATGAAGACTCGGTTTCCGTCAAACAAGCAAGACCGACCTCAAAAATCTGCCAAGCCGTGGATTTGTTGAGGAGAATAATGGCCGACAATGGATACGGCTTGAGCGATGGATGTATTTACAAGAAAATTGGAGAATCAGTCTATACATACGTATACTGTAGTTCTGTGAAGCAGTATCTGCTGTCTCTACTTGGAAACGGTCATGTAGCCGACGTGATAACTCCCTTTGTGTCGTCTTTGACAGCCTTGTTGTCGGAAAGTTCATGTCGCCTTATCGAACCTCTGAAGATCGATTATAACTTCATCGAAGTAAACGACGGTTACAGTTTCAACATTGAAAGCAAAACGTTTGAAAGGAACCCTTATGATCTGGAAGGGTCGCCGCGTGCCTTCGTACGTTATCAGTACGACGAAAATGTCATACCTTATCCCAAAAAGTTTACTGAAGGTAAACCGTTTATAGCGCCCGATTGCTGATAAGTCTCTGACTTCTTTCTAATGTCAATACATGTTACTGTCATTTCCCAGGAGTGGAGAACAGTTTCCCAAATCCGGTGGTGCGCAAAAAGTTCTACCAGAAGTACTATCAAATACTTATGCACGGCAAGTTTCCAATGAAAGAGCCGAAGTTGTGTTTAGTCGGACCACCCGATAGCGGTAAAACCAGCTGGTTCTGTCCGTTCCAAGGTACGTAACTGAGCTTCTTCTTCTTCTTCTTCTTCTTGCTTTTTATCGATTCATGTTTTTGTCATAGCAAACGTATGTGCACGTGTTTTCAGGATATTTTGTCATTCTTTATGTCTACTTTGACCAACCTTTAGGAATTATTCCTTCCCGCTACATAGCTGGAGTTGTTGAGGACGGACGATTCTCCGGCCACATGATTAACAAAACATCTCAAGTGGTGTTCATGGACGAGTGGACCTCGAACAGTCTTTCCTGTGAAGACGCAAAAAGAATTCTGCAAGGTGACTTCCGTCTTTCAATGACCATTTATTGTAACATGCGACTCATTATCTGAGTTTCCTTTTATCATTTTTTTCAGGTGGTTTGATTGTGGTGCCTCAAAAACATAAAGAAGCATCTAGATTTATTTATAATAGCGGGTTTTTCATTACGACAAACATCTACCCAGACTTTGGTGATAACAGCGACGGAGAGGCGGTCCGTAAGAGACTTGAGGTCTTCAACACAAAAGCCTTGAGAAGAAAAGATGGAAGTGTTTCTGGTGAGGATATTGTTTTTAAATTTCTTCACTGCAAGTTAGAGGATATATTTTAATTTAATGTCTTCACATTTAGCTTGGCTTCGCCGACATTGCATGGATGTCTTCCATTTTTTGGCCGAAGAGTTGAAAGACACGCCTATATTTTCAACAGTGGACAATGAGGAAGACGTCCACACTGGAGCAGTGTACAACGACTTTGATTGCGATCCTTCGACACTTATGATGAGCGAAGACTCGTGTATATATTCGCAGGTGAGAAGTGTTTCGCCTCAGGTCGATAATTCGATCTTAATACCTGAGAAGGCCGTGGCTCACGCAGTGTTGGAGGCCGACCAATTGGAAGGAAATTTATACGAAGTGTTGGCAATTGAAAACGATCATGTGGATTTTGTGCGTCAAACGCATGACGTACACTACATGGAAAACGTGCTGCAACTGATGCTGCAATGGCGTACATTGGCGCCCAACCTGGATGATAAAGTGTTGAAGGTATTTGAAATGCGCAAAACCGTTGGCTGGTCCGGATCCGATTCTCTATATGATGCATGGCTTTGTATAAATGGTAATGAAAGAAAGGTTTTTAGGAAATGTGTTTTTAAACACCGTTTTCCAGACTGGGAAGAAAGGATCAGAGCAAGCCAACAAGAAGAAACCGAGATAGATTTTACGGGAAATTCCTCCAACGACACTGACCTATTTGTGCCAATAGAAAATCCGGATGACTGCATACTGGAAAGAAAACCATTTGTTGTTCGGATGTTACCAACATACACAATAGTCATCAGTGACGACGAAGATGAGGAAGAAGACGTGAAACCTATCAAAAAGTTTCAAAGTAAAGCCATAGAAGAAACGATCGTTATTAGCGAAGACGAAGCATAACGCACAAAAATCTGTCTCGTTTATCTCCCCAAATTCCTTTATTCTCGAATTAAGTGTCCTTGTTCCTTTGAAATGTCTCTTTATCCCCCCTTATCCCCCCTTGTCCCTCCTTTTCTCCCCTTGTTCCCTATTTCCGTGAGAGAAAAAGTGGTCAGGTGCTTGACTTACACTTAAACTTAAGCGCTCGCAGTGCTTTAAGTCGGACTTAAGTCGACTTGGAGGCAACTTTCTTTCCCATGGAAATAGGGAGCAAGGTGAGAGAAGGAGAGACAAGGGGGGATAAAGGGGGATAAGGACGCTGAGACCGTAAGGGCGTGAACAATTGAGGGTGCAACATGGCGCAAAACGGGACAGGGCGTGTGTGAGTTATCCCCCCTTATCCCCCCTTGTCCCTTCTTGTCTCCCCTTGTTCCCTATTTCCGTGAGAGAAAAAGTGGTCAGGTGCTTGACTTACACTTAAACCTAAGCGCTCGCAGTGCTTTAAGTCGGACTTAAGTCGACTTGGAGGCAACTTTCTTTCCCATGGAAATAAGGAACAAGGGGAGACAAGGGGGGATAAGGGGGGATAAGGAAGCAGTTTAAGGGAACTACATGGTATAGCTATTGTATTCTCAACACCCTCCTTTGCCGATGCTTTCAACAACATGTAACTAGGTGTGACGTGATGTAACCATGTGTGACATTTTGTAACAAGTGTTGAAGGATAGAACGTCAGTCGTCAGAAGAAGTTTTCAAGTCGGGTCAGGAATACAAAGAAAGATTCACTGCAGACGTGTATTTCTTTTCATATTATTCGTACAGTTTGCTTTTTGTAGCTTCACGGATATTACATATCTGGTGTCAGCGTGTAATAGAAGTTTCCGATTTTTTGTTCGTCTTAACATTACAAACTTCGCCATTATTCCAACATCACTAGATATCTCCGAAAATTTGAATGAGATAACTGGTTTGAGATTATGACTGTTCATCATACACTTTAGACTGTCCTTTTCATATTCTGTAAGCTTGTGCTTCGACACGATATCGTCACATTCATTCCAGACGCACTTTTTAAACTTGAAGAACATCTTCACTGTTGCAAGGTAAACGTTCAAAAGAAATCTCTAGCTCGTGTATGGTTCAGATATAGTAGGTAGATGTTACACCTTATATGGAGAAATAGAAATCAAATCAACTTTATCGTTTTTGCTCTGATCATCAACGTACTTGGTTTTCGAGAAGGGTGAAAGCTATATTCTGGATCACGCAAAATCGTTGTCCATTTTCCGGGACCGTATTTCCTGATACCATTTGAAAGAAACGAATCTTCTGTAGACGAAAACGAAACCTTGCTTTGCCTCTTCGTCGTGATGTCCATACGTTCTTCGGACGATGTAAGTTGTGCGGATTTATTATTGACAGACAAATGAACGATGCGATTAGCATCAGTTTGATTGGTTGCTCTTTCGCGAGATTCATTGCCAGTGGTTATCGTAAAATGGTCGTTGAAACTTTCGCTTGACGAAGGAACGCTTGGCTTACCGGCCGCTATCAGCTTTTCCATACATCGTTGCCCTTGACGTGCAACTTCGCCTGATTGAAGTTTTTGGTAGTGTATTCGAGCTACGTGAGAAGTATGCTTTTGATCACGAGATAAAATCGCCTGCTCTTGCTCGTTCAGGTTAGATAAACTCTCCGTTTCTATAATCTGTCTGTATCGTGTTGGATTTATGTATTTTCCGATCGCTTGATAAACGATTCTGCCAAATACATCGGTTATTTGTTTCAACTGCGATCCGTTCTTCAATATCAACAAGTAGTCACAAAGTGGATTTAATCTGGTCCTTATACAAGCGATGTATCCATTTAGAATGTCAACAACTCTTTTTGTAATTATGAGAGTGTCAAATCCGTACTTATAATTCGTTTTGAATTTGGTCTGATCGATAATGCCCCCTTCATGTCCTAGTTGGCTAACCATGGTCACTGTCAGATACTGATATGTCATAGGCCGACTTGCCTTAACCAACAAAAATAGTACGGCTACGACGAAAGAAGTACAAAACGACAAATCGTGTGCTGGAATAATCGTTGCTGCACTGCTTGCATTGAGGAGTATTTGGGAAAACTTGTCGGCATGAAATGGAATTACCTTTTGCATGTCCTCGATAGTCGCCCAACAGTTGATGCTCGTAAGATATTCCATACTCAACACTGTATTCCATTCAATCCGCATTTGTTTTGCTAAACATTTCTTCACCCTATCCAGATATATTTCAGCCGCGATAAATATTGGTATGTTCTCGGCTTTTATGGCATTACTTCTCCTGAAATCAAGCGTATGAGTTATCGCGTTCATATAACCAATAATTCCCGAATTTCCCAATTTCCAAATGTCCTTCAAGTGATCCACAAAATCGGACAGCATTGTTAATGAACCAATGCAGTAGTCTACAACGCATTCCGGTACATCCCATAGAACAGATACGTCTGCACAACAAAACTTGGCATACTTCAGTAATTTAGCTGCAATTTGCTCGGCCTGACTCAAACTTTTTCCTCCTCCACCTGGACTTTGAAGCCACTTTGAAAAGGATTTTCCAATAGTGCACGTCTTTACAAACGTAGGCATGGAAGTAGTAGAGTTACGTTTTCCTTTTTCACGATTGGATAAACGAGTAGCAAATTCAGGAAACACAGTCGTGACGTCAGGCTTCTCGTCGAAAAAGTAATACCAACCATGCTTTGTAAATACATGCTTTCTACAGCCTCTTTGGGTTTTAAAGTGCTCACTTTCGCATGAAATGACTGGACAAGCGTATGATCCTTCGTTGTTAGGTTTTAAAACCAATCGTCTAGGTCTTTTGTCACTACCAACAGCCTTCTGCCACCTCTTCTTCGATAGTACTCGTTTTGCCGACATCTCTGTCGATAAGTAATGAAATGGATCAAAGCGATCCTTTTATACGCTAGGTTTCGAAATTAAGTCACGTGGCTATTGGCCAATCCGATTTGGCATTTTTAATGATAAGCGTGCAGTCTCAAATGGACTGAAATAAACAGGTCTGCAAAATAACTTTAATGACTTTCAAAGGCATTCGGTGTTTTATACAAATGATTTAGTTTAATAAAGATTGTATGAAAAGGGTACAAAATAAGCAGTGCGCAGCGGAACAATGAGGTCTTTCCATATTCAGTTGGTTTTAATAGAATACAGAATGGTGCAGACCGTTTAAGACATAAGATATCGGTTCTACAAAGACCGCTTTGTCTTAAAAAATGCCATTAAGAAATAAATAATTGAAAAGGTCTCAAGAGGGCCTGCGAAATCGTTCCTTATTAATAAAATGGAACTTTTCAAAACGGAATGCGTGCAATCATTTAAACTTTCCACTTCATTACCTATGAGAAATAGAAACACAAAAGGAACAAAATAAATGTATACGTTATATAAGCATTTCCATATATACGAATGGTTCTTCGTCTTGAAATGCGTATGTTGTATATTATGCGTAAGTGTAAGTAGAAAAATAATTCGAATAGACAAACAAAAAAAAACAAAAACAAAAAAAAAACAAATCAATTGACAGTATAACATTATTTCATTGCTCGGGCTAAAGCTTTATCTAGTAAATAGTTCTTCAATGCGCTTTTGAATGAGTTTAGCTTGTCAATGTCACGGATCGACTTCGGCAGGTCGTTGAAAATGCGTTTTGCTTCTGCTTGGAAGCTCGTGACTTTATCTTTGCATTCAATCATGGCTCCTTTTATGTTGGTGTTGCTACGTAGGGATCTTCGGTCCACCTTGCGCTCGACTCGCATGTTTTCAGGAACATTTTCATAAAGAGCTTTGAATGCTAACACCGAAATAGCATATTCATGTCTCTCTAACACTGGATGCCACGACAGCTTGAATGCATCTTCAATGTTGGCGTGCTTTTGGAGAACGAAATCTGCTGCTGCATTCTGAATTTTTTAAAGTTTGTTCAGTAGATAAACTGGGGTTGTTCCAATGTAGACTGAATTTGCATAGTCAAGCTTTGACAGTATCAGGGCATTGGCAAGCTGTTTTTTCAGTTGGAAGGGTATTAGGCGTTTCATCATCCCTAGCAACTTTAGCGTACTACTGAAGCAGAATTTTTGTTGTCGATGTGTGGTTTCCAGTCCAGGTGTTGGTGGAACGTAACGACGAGTAGCTTGAGCTCTTCCACAGCCTCAAAGATGTGACCATCATATTGAATCTTTGTATTAGTGTTTTTTATGTTGTGAACACGCGACAGCTGCTTACTGCTGAAGAGCATCGTTTTCGTTTTGGTGTTGTTAAATACCAGATTGGAGTCTGTTGACCATGACTTTAGGTTGTGAAGATCAAGCTTGAGGAGCTGTGTGTTTTCTTCAATTTGTGATGGTTTGCAGTGATTGTAAACAGTTGTGTCGTCTGCGTACTGAAGCGAAGCGGATGTGTTTAGGTAGTTGGAGAGGTCTATCACATAGAGATTGAAGATGACAGGTCCAAGTATGGATCCCTGCGGGACACCGAATTTTGTTTTACGCGTTGTAGAACATTTGTCATCTATCTGCACGTAATGCATTCGGTCTGCGATGTACTCTGTTAGCCAGTGAAGAAAGGAATTGGAGAACTGTAGCTTGGTAAGCTTTCGCATGATGTTTGTAGAAGTTGGATTTGGCAGTTTTAATGTGACTAAATTAAATGGTTTATGAAACAGAGAAAAAGACAGCTAGCAGAAATGCGTGAAAATGGACCATGAAGAATCATGCACATCATAATGGCCTACTTATTTCATTATATTGTTTAAAAATTTCCACTGTGAATTGACATTTATTAAAAATATTTACAGTGATACCACTGTAAATGCTGTAAATGCTGTAAATGCTGTAAATGTAAAATATCATGATATGATATTTTACATAAGAGACAAAGTGTAAATTCTGTTTTTATTTCAAAAACAACTTATATTTTCCTCTTTTCTCTAATATTGTGGCTGTTTCTGGTTTGGTTGTGCTGAATGGCTAATAACTTTTCAGTTTGCCACTGATCTCCGACGATGGTGTATCTTGACTTCCCCTCCTATTTTAACGCGACTACTTTATTTAAAAGCTCTGAGATGGAGGAACAGCGCAGATTAAATGAACTTCGTCATTGAAAAGAAATATTCAGAGGGATCATTATACGTGTGTTTACACCACCTGTTTATTTTCATCTTCATTTCATTACTCTATGTTTGGCTTTTTCTGGATCTGGGAACTTAAGAAACGAAATATTCTCACCTTTTCGTTTGGTTCTGTGTTGCATATTCTTGCATGCAAAAGCTTGGTAAAAAGCCATTGTAAATAACAATTAAACCAAAGATATCAGACATACGCATGAAACAACATGAAGCAACGAAAAAAAGAATTAACAACTTGAGTGAACACATGTCTCTGTTGAGCTTTCGAAAAGAGTAGTCAGGTTGTGATGTCACATTTAACCAAACTTGAAAACTTTCAAAACCTTGTACCTTCTTCGATATTCATCCAAACGAGCCCAAATTTTTACAAGATGTTTTATTTACCTTATTCGGAGAAATTTTGGCGCGGATTCAATTTGGCGCACGGCAAATTTGGAATATTTGGCGCGGATTTAATTTGGCGCAGCCAGAATGTTTCAAAAATTTCATAGTCGTTTAACGAATCAATCAGAACTAATTGCAGTACCATACATTCAAAGGTGAGACGGTAAAGCATAGAACTTCAAACATTCATGTATTCATGACTTTTTTTATTAAAACTATAAACAGAAGATTCACGACGGTGATGTAACAAGAAGAATTAAAAGCGTGACAACACTATTTACACAAACGACCTATAATATAACACTTCATTCGTCATCGATTATGATATCAAAATCATTTCGGTTGAAATCGACTTCCTCTTCGTCTTCTCCTTCCCAATCAGAACCTTCGTCTTCATCAGTGTCATTGACAAAGTTCTTCCTTAAATCTTCGGTTAAAATATATTCCATAAGATCAGTGCCCAGCCAACACAGGGGGCCTACACGATTCACATATCTAAAAGACTCCCTCGGTGCCGACTAGGTGTTGTTTGCGGCGTTTCTATACTTAGCCAGAAAAGAAAAAAATGATTTGGCGCAGCTAGAAAAAAAATAATTTTGGCGCGGATTTAATTTGGCGCAGACAGAAAAAAACTAAATTTGGCGCGGATTTAGTTTGGCGATTTTTGGCATTTTGCGCCAATTGCGCCAAATTTTCTCCGCGCCACAATTTCTCCGATTAAGGTAGACAATATTTTCGATTTTATTTGTTTATTTGGATCTGTGTTTTTGAAACCGGTCCACAATAAGGATATATATTTTTTGCCTTTTTCCATTTATTTTGATTCTATCTATTGCCTTAAAACCTTTTTATTTGTTAATTTACCTGTAATTGACAAAGTGAACTCAAATCATTTCGTATCTAAGCTAATGAATTTAAATACTGCAGCAAGGCTGTAAGCTTTCTTTTGTTTCTCTTTGAAACTGTTCTTTTAAGATGAAAAAGTTTTGAAAAGTTTTTTTATGCTTCAGTACCTTTGAGTGTAGCATTTCCATAAAGGCATCTTTAGGATTTATGGTGTTGCAATCGTGTTAGTGCCATAAGGCTCTTGTTTCATTTGCACACCCATGATTTAACGGCATGGTAACTTCCTTACGTACATCAGCGCTATTAAAATTGAACTCCATCTAAGACACTGAAAAGTATATCAAAAGCTTTTACTTAGACCAATTTGGCACAGCGTGTTTAAATTACGCGCTTCGATCGCTTCAATGGCAAATTTAGCCCGAAAATACCACCACTTCCATCAAATCAGTCTTAAAATGTTGGATACCGCCTGAAACATACGTCCTGGATGACATCTGTCCTATCATTACATACGTAACCTCGGTAATTTATTTTATCTATTAATTAGTTTATTTATTTATCTATTTATTTAATATTTAAACAGGGTAAATCCTTAGTGATATAATACACTGCTATCATGGGTGTCCTGTAAAAGATAAATATAATATAATCACATTACATAGAAAATTAAACATGACAATTAAACTATATACATATCTGAAAATAATCACGAAAAAAAAACAGGCACAAACAATATGGGAAAAATTGGGGGAGGGGGGGGGGGGGGGGGGGGGGGGGGGGGTCGACACTTCAAGAATTTGGATAAAAGCCATAATTAGGTAGGTAGGGGGGGGGGGGGGGGGGGGTTATTCTGTGTTTCATTGTACAAGTTTCTGAAATTGAAGAGTCTCGAAAACTTTCGGAAAACTGCAAAACGTTTTTTTCTTCTTGAGGCTTACGGAGGCTTGCGAAGATTATCGTCGTAAGACCTTGCGAAAACTTTTCCTTATGAAGAGAACGAATGAATATTGTTCTAGTAAGAGCTTACGTAAAATTTTACATGCATGTGAAAAAAGCTTAAAAACTCAAAGGAAAAACATATATATAAATTTCATCCGTGTTTGCAACGTATTTTCCTTTTTGTTGTCCCTTCTCCATCCTCCTAGGTTTCATGTGTTTTTATTTTGTCTATGTCTCTATTAGTACGATTAGAGTATTCGAGTGTCCGTTGATACGAGAGCTGAATATTCATGTTAAACATAGCTCCAAATACAACTCACTCATTGCAATCAGAAATATCCGTTTGCAAGTGTGGTAACTCGTCCAGAATCATCAAATTCGGTAACATTGAAAACACCCTTAGAAATAAATAAATCAACATAAATTGTTAGCACCCTAGCTGTTACTCAGACAATAACTTTCATTGACATCACAATTTTCTTACTTTTTTCGGTAAAGTGGTAGCAATGCAACTGGGTTATCGCGCAACACCAGGGACTTGATCGGCGTTTTACGAAGCAGTTCTAACCCATTCAAAGATACGATGTTATTTTGCTGTAACGATATATGCTCAATACATGGAAGTTTTGGTAATTTCTATTGAAAAAGAGTCGAGATTGTTCATTGATTTTTTTTATCATTTTTTCGAGCGCTACAACATGGGTACATTTTCCGTTTCTAATTCCCAAATTGAAATTTTAGTCACGGGGTTCGCAAAAGAGAAAGGCGAATTTGACACATCCTTTTCGAAGTTAAACTCGGTAAGAATTTTTACCCAGGTTACTAGTCTTCTATATAATATATAGAAGATATCAATAGCCGATTCTCTGTCTGTTTCTCTGTCACGCAAAATGGTAGATTTAGTTGTGAGAGTAATTATTACTTTTTATTTTGTGCGACGCCAGTGTGAAACTATCGTATTGAGACCCTAATCGAATGCGACGTTTAAAGAAAACTAGACGCCAAGGCGTCGTCGCAAGCCGCCAACAATCAACCTACATTTCAGGCAAAACATTTCTTACCGGTTTTTATTTCGAAAATGAACCCGTGTCCCGTGTTTTATGTACTGACAAAAAAAACTGACGTCAAATGAATGATTCAGTAGAATCTGACGTCATTACAGAGAAAAAAACGTTCTCGCATCTACGTGGTTTTACGCAGACAATATAGGAAATTTTAATTTTATATAACGGTCAATCAATGTATTCTGTGTTAGTTTAAAAAAAATTTGTAAAAACAAAAAAACATCATTCAAAAAAAAGACAATATAGGAAATCCTACGTAAAATTTAGTTATAACGGTTGACGGTTAAAGATGGTGGACGCAAAATGTAAACAATGAAAACGAAAGTAAAACTTGAATCTAATAATGGCTGTTAACGTTAAACGTTGTGTATTTACAGACAAATAGATTGACTTTGCAGCAAAGTTTCATTGCTTGCTGTGGATCCTGAACAAAACTTGAAATGCAAGCACCATAAGACATCTATGAAAATAGTACATCTACAATATGTGATCGCTGTAACAAAAAGTGCAAAAGTAATGCTGGACTGAAGAACCATCAACGAGCTTGTAAAGCAACAGCAGAAACAGCTCCAGCAGCACCTGTCACTGAAACTGCAGACCAACCGACAGTGGAAAATGACAGCCGACAAGAAACAACAAACAATGAAAGAGATGAAGCTCCAGTGTATACATGGGGGAATTATAACAGCATCCACGTGGAAAGAAGTATTGAAAAAATATACGAAAAAATTGTGTATTGGAGGAGAAATGTATTTATGTTGCCACTTGGGAAAGTTGGAAAAGACTACATCGACCAAACCAACTATCTCCTTAGTGAATGGTTACACATAAATGATTGCTAATAAATTTAGTTAAATATATCATTCTCTAAAATAAAAGTGTGACACAGAACGCGAATTAGTATAATAAGACTAGTATCTCGCATAAAGGTTTTTTTACGGTTTTTATTTCGAAAACATTGTGACGAAAACAGGTGACGAAAAATTAAATCACCGAATCTTGAAGAGAGACGCAGCCCATGTTGTAGAGCTTGAAAAACTGATCAAAAAAGTATATGGGATCGTTTGGCTACGACCAACCGTTGCAGAGATTATGGTGGATCAAAGATTTTGATCATCTCGGTAACCAATAGGGATAACTGATGTTATACAGGCAATGGGGTGAAGAAAGTTTTGGGCCTAATATTTTTGGGTGGTGCCGCTATGACGTCATCTTTAATCCGCCATATCTCTGTTATGGTTGATCGTAGCGAAACGATCCTATACATTTTTTTGATCAGTTTTTCGAGCTCTACAACATGGACACATTTTTCAGGCGTGATTCCATGATTTTATTTTTCGTCACCTATTTTTGACACGAAATAGATTTCCAAACATCCTTTTCGAAATTGCAACACGTAAAAAACTTTTACGCGAGATGCTATCTTATTATAATAATCGTCGTTGTGCATACCACTTTTATTTTAGAGAGTGGTATATTTCGTTTTAGTTTACGGTCATTTGACCCACATTTTTAAAAGCGGCGTTTATTAGAAAACAGGCCCTAAACAAGAATTAGTTCAAATAGTTTAATAGTTTTATTTGTTTTGTATCAACAAATTCTTCCATTTGTGCATGAATATTTGAAGTCCATGGGATTGGGGCCATATGGGCATCAAATGGGGGAAAAGTAGTATTATTTATCGTTGGAAAGCTTATCATATTGGCTTTCAGAAAATCTATGTTGGAGGGTCTGAAAGTGTCTTTAGTAAGAGTTATTGCACTCCTTCTTAGGGCCTCTGTTTTTAGACAATTGACATCTTTGAAATACAAGTATTCCAATGTAACACAATTCTCTACATTTAAGCATGTAAGTCATAATTCTCTTGATAGTTTCTCAGTTCCAATACACTGGGGTACCTGAATTAAGCAAATTAAGATCTTTTATCAGTGCACTCACCCGCAGAGACACCGTTTTCGCCATTTTTAGGATATTTTAGGGGATTTTGTGAAATATTTTGGTCTCTCCATCATAGAGGGTCTACTGTACAGAAGTTAAGACAAGTAATATTTATATGCCACATTTTGTAGCATTTTTAGTCAGCAAATTGTGTTATTTTCATAGCTGTTTAATGACAGTGTATGAGGGTACTTAGGCGAACCAAACTGAGGTAATTTTCTTGTTGCTCTCCCCCGTAGCAACTTTTTTATGGTTTTTTGGGCTATTTTGGCCAAATTTAGTGCATGTTCTTAATTTAATATTTTCTTGATGAAATAAATGGTATTTTTCACATCTTCGTCTAACCCAGTGATGTATTTACTGATTTTAATTATAATCTTACACTCCTCAGCAGAGACTTAATTGCTAAGATAGATAAACTTTCAATGTAAAAAATGATGAAATTATGAACTTTAACAGATAACAGTTCAATCAAACCTTGAGAAACCTGACTTTGAGGTATTCTGGCAGCGCGAAATTTCCCAAAAGATGTATAACGACTTCATTGACAGTCGAGAAAAGATGTTTTGGATGAGTTTCCTTGAGATGATTGAACGGCTGCTAAACACCATTTATGCAATCAGGGCAAGAATCTGGGAACTGCTATTGAAATGTATCCGACACATTTTGCCATACACATTTGCTTATGACAATATTAACTATGCATGTTATCTAACTGCTACGCTGGGAGATATGTTGCAGTTGCTGGAAGATTTTCCAGAGGTTCACGATGTAGTATTTGATGTTTACCGTAATTTGTCAATGAAGAATGTTGAGAGAAACAGAAGGTCAAGAGGTCAACTACTATTCAAAATCATTGTAGGTATGTCAAAGATAAAGCAATGGGGATCATTTCTTTCACCCAATGAAAACAAAAATTCTCTGGTAGAATTCTTTGTTTCACAGTGGAAATCTGCAGAAGGTCGGCTTAAGGTTGGACAAAAACCATTTTTGTCACAAGTAGAACAGATGTTTTTAGAATCAATGAAAGAGGTGTCGAACAGGTGTTTGAACTTCAAAGTAATCATGAAGAGGGAGACACCCAATGTTACTTCATACTAAACACGCTAGTGCCACCTATTCTAAAGTGTTAATTTCCACTCCTGACACTGATGTATTCATCATCTGTTTATCAGTGAATACGATGATCACAGCTTATTTGTATTTCTTGACTGGCGTCAAAAGTTCAAGAAGAATAATTGATGTTACTTAAGTCTCAGATTACATCTTCGATACCCTAAAACAATGCAATGTTTCGAAAGACAGACATCATGATGAAATCACTGGTCGGATTTCATAGCTTCACTGGTTGTGATACCATCAGTGCATTTTCAAGAAGAGGGAAAGTAAAACATTTGAAGCTGATGCTAAATGATGTAAAATATGTACATGCATTTTCCCAACTCGGAGATCAAACAGAAGCCCTTTCATTGCAAACAATCAACTCCTTTTTTTGCCACACGTATGGTTGCAAAGGAGATGTTTCGGTTGACGAATTACGTTACAAGCTGTATTGCAAGAATGCTGGTAAAATTTCCTGTGACCAATTACCGCCATGTACAGGTGCTTTAGATCTTCACATTATGAGAGCAAATTACCAAGCACGAGTTTGGAAACAGAGCTCGCGATGACGATGGAGGATTTTCAATCAAATGGATAACATACAACCCAACTCCCGATAAGGTAAAGTTATAAAGATTTAGGTACTCACTATAAATAAGTTTTGTGTTTTCAAATATGACATTCATGGATTACTAGCTAATCGAAAAAATCACAAAAATCTTTTGCCAGGCTGTGATTTCCACCTTTTCAACATCATTGGATGCTATTTTCATATTTCACGTACTTGAACTGTTGTCGTGTCAGTGTAAAGGTCGTTGCAGTGATCGTTGTCGATGTGTAACAAACACCTAAAATGTACAGACATGTGCTCTTGTCGAGATTGTAGCAACACGGTAGAAATCGAGTCTGATGAGGAAAGCGGTGACAAAAGTGACGATATCGACACATATGATGAAGAAGTCATTTAAAGATAATCAACGAAGCTAAAAGAAGCTAGGATCCTCATTTTTAAAAACTGGTGACTTGCAAATTTTACCGTGATTTCACTCACTAAAATCATATTAATATCTACAACAAGGAATCCTTAGTCATTAGTTAAACCAGAGACGGCTGGGAGAAAGATAGAAAAAATCAAAATAAACAAAATGGCGGACGAGGACGGGACCGCTTCTCCCCCGTAAGAAAGAAGAAAAAGGCCTCAGCAAAAAAATATAGAATACATGTGGTGAAGGTGACGAGGCTTTGGCTTTAACAGAGGAAATAGCACTCTCACAGTAGAGTGGCTAGAAATAATATGACTAGAATCATTCTTTATACGGTTTACTGTCCGTGTTTAGATATGGATATATTGCAGGGTGACAAAGATTGTTTTATATATGTATCCTGCTGTAACGCTTTCATAAGTTCTTATTCAAAAATGAAAAAAAGTATAGAGAAGAGGGAGAGAGTGCTCTTCTCGTCTGGGTCCTGTGTCTTGATTTTTTTTTAAATTAGGGGAAACATGTTTATGAATAGTCGCGAAAAATCAAAGCAATCAATGCCAATCAACCTGCTCCTTTATGAAAATATTCTTAAAGGGATTCCTGCGTCCAAAACGATATTTCAGGTGATGATAGAACTCACAAAGTTGTTACAGAACTCTTTTTACAGTTTTTGGAAATTTTCTTTCCTTGGGCAGATATTTCAATTTAAAAATGTTCAAATTATGTAACGCATAATTATGATGTAATAAGATAGTATTTTGTTAGTGTGTATAACTTCTGAATTAGTAAATATTGTGACTTCATTCTTCTATAAATCAACTCAGAGTGGAAGCCTCTACTTCATAGTAACTTACAAAGATGTTATATTAATCATATCTAAAGTTATTGCAATGAAAAGTGTTAAATATCTTATTACATCATAAATATGCATTGCATAAATTAAATATAAGATTTTAAAAACAAAATATCTCAGAAACTATAAATAACAAGAAGCCGCTTGGCTTGAAGACTTCAGGACGTAACACAACGATGCATAGTTAGTCTCAAAAATACAACGTTGCCGAATTGCCAAATTATGTTCAAATCTAATAAAATGACTGGCAAATTCAAAATCAACAACTTCTAATTGTGCGTTGTAGAAAGTTTTATGAATATTAAGTTTGATTCAAATTTGGCCTGAATTACCCATTTCTCGTCAAATCTGACAAAATGACTGACAAATTCGTAATCAGCACCTTTTAAATGTGATCGACGCAAAATTTTTTGAGATTTGAAGAACTTTCTAAATTTGGTCCAAATTTGACCTAAATTGCCCAATTCTAGTAAAACCTGGCAAAATCATTGTCAAATTCGAAATCAGCACCTTTCAATTGTGATCCGTGCAAAATTTCATGAAAATTGAAGAACTTTCGAAATTTGGTCCAAATTTGACCTGAATTGCCCAATATAGTAAAATCTGGCAAAATCATTGTCAAATTCGAAATCAGCACCTTTCAATTGTGATCCGTGCAAAATTTCATGAAAATTGAAGAACTTTCGAAATTTGGCCCAAATTTGGCCTAAATTGGCCAATTTTAGTCAAACCTGGCAATATCATTGTCAAATTCGAAATCAGCACCTTTCAATTGTGATCCGTGCAAATTTTTGCGAAAATTGAAGAACTTTCGAAATTTGGTCCAAATTTGGCCTAAATTGGCCAATTTTAGTCAAACCTGACAAAATCATTGTCAAATTTGAAATCACCACCTTTCAAATGTGATCCGTGCAAAATTTCATGAAAATTGAAGAACTTTCGAAATTTGGTCCAAATTTGGCCTAAATTGACCAATTTTAGTCAAACCTGGCAATATCATTGTCAAATTTGAAATCAGCACCTTTCAATTGTGATCCGTGCAAAATTTCATGAAAATTGAAGAACTTTCGAAATTTGGTCCAAATTTGGCCTAAATTGGCCAATTTTAGTCAAACCTGACAAAATCATTGCCAAATTTGAAATCACCACCTTTCAAATGTGATCCGTGCAAAATTTCATGAAAATTGAAGAACTTTCGAAATTTGGTCCAAATTTGGCCTAAATTGACCAATTTTAGTCAAACCTGGCAATATCATTGTCAAATTTGAAATCAGCACCTTTCAATTGTGATCCGTGCAAAATTTCATGAAAATTGAAGAACTTTCGAAATTTGGCCCAAATTTGGCCTAAATTGACCAATTTTAGTCAAACCTGACAAAATCATTGTCAAATTTGAAATCAGCACCTTTCAACTGTGATTCGTGCAAAATTTCATGAAAATTGAAGAACTTTCGAAATTTGGCCCAAATTTGGCCTAAATTGGCCAATTTTAGTCAAACCTGGCAATATCATTGTCAAATTTGAAATCAGCACCTTTCAATTGTGATCCGTGCAAAATTTCATGAAAATTGAAGAACTTTCGAAATTTGGTCCAAATTTGGCCTAAATTGCCCCATTTTAGTCAAACCTGGCAAAATCATTGTCAAATTTGAAATCAGCACCTTTCAATTGTGATCCGTGCAAAATTTCATGAAAATTGAAGAACTTTCGAAATTTGGTCCAAATTTGGCCTAAATTGGCCAATTTTAGTCAAACCTGGCAATATCATTGTCAAATTTGAAATCAGCACCTTTCAATTGTGATCCGTGCAAATTTTCATGAAAATTGGTCAACTGGAAGTCCTAATTTGACCGAATTTGCGAATTCGGCAACGATGTCATGTAAACGTTGCACGAAAACGTTCATAACTTGGAGGAGTAGTAGTAGTAGTAGTAGTAGTAGTAGTAGGAGGAGAAACACGGGTATTTTAAAGACTTTACTCCACCATGGGTGTCCTAAAGTCAATTATGAAATACTGAAAAGAGACTTGTTAAACAACTTTTTGAGCTCTATCATATTTGTAAATATCATTTTGGACGCAGGAATCCCTTTAATAGATTTCACCCTATTCCCTGTGTTACACTATCTTTTATTTAAAAATTGACAACAACGGAATACTGAAGAGCCTCCCTCAGCAACATTTTAAAATAAACGTTGCTGTTAAGTTAACACAGGCAGTACATAGGTTGGAGAACAATGTAGACTATTTTCTTTTTGTCTTATATTTCATCTTACGGTACCTATATTATATTTGTAATGCCTTCTATGCTTTGTTGCTTTTTGGAAGATCAGTGGATATTTGAAGGAAAGTCTACCATCACACTACCAACCCAGCTGTCTATCCTCTTTTTCACTAGTAGTAGGCAGTGATGACTGATGTGTGGATGATGAAGTTATTTTTTGTGTTCTCCTGCAGTTCTCTATGCAGTTAAAAATAATATTTGTAACTTGCTTTATATTTGAGGGGGTGAGAATCAACAAAAAATTTCAACAAAATTAACATCTGCCATCTCAAAACAAAAATGAAATTTCAGTGTTGTTCTTGTTGATTACCACTCATGTTACTCATGTTCTTTTTTGGAATATAACCTTTTGGTTAAAAATGAGAAAAAAAATATTACATGCTGAATTGTTGTGTATTAGCGAAATATACATTGTTTTGTTGATTTAAAAATACAAATCTCAAATGTACACAAATGTCGAAATCAAATGTTTTTTTTTTTCCTAGAGTCTAGCCTTTTCAGTGAAAAAAGAAGTTAGGAAGCCCCTGTCATACCTTTATTACAATGCTTCAGTCATAAGAGGACTGTTAAGTTAACAAGGCACACCCACTGCTTTCATAAGAGGAAAGTGTGGTCATAATTCAATAGTTTTAGCTACACCATATAGCATAGAATCCAAAAAATATTGATAAATGAAATACAGAAAATTTCTTCTAAACCAGTCTGGAGAGAAAGTAAATTCCACGCCATTCTGTGAAAAAGTCATATAGAAATTGAAAATCTTTGCCGGATATATCTTGAATACAAGCAACATTTCCACATGGCTTGCTTTCTAAATCAAATCAAAAGTTTGAATTCTTCGCCTGTGTTTACATTCCATCGACTATATACACAATAATAGGCAAACAATCAACCCGCCGAATGCTATTACATTAAAACTTGTAGAAGACTGTACATAGTAAAAGTATACGGACGTGTTAGTACATTTCTTATGCATGCGTGAATTTACCGCTGTTCATCTATCACAAGCTCTATTTATCTTCGTTGATTAACTTTAAGATACATTTATTTTTAAGACTAATTTATGTATACATGACCAGTTTTTATCTAGAGAACTAAACCGCAGATATATTAAAACTAGAAGCCTCAGGGCTTGAACAATTTCCGCATCAGGCCTAGAGGAAATAGCTTTAGGCTAATTTTCAAGATATCTGAATGACTATCCATTCTGTTCTTGTTGCTTACGTGAGAACAGGTCTATCACAATTCCCAAAATATGACTTATGGTTCACATGAAGAATAAAATGATATTCGACAGAAGTGAACCCAAATCATTTGAAAATCAGGGAAAAATCTGCAAGTAACTGCCAACTTTAATATCAGGACCTTCCAATTGTTCTTTGTGCACACCTTCCAAATTTTGCCAGAAATGTGAATTTTGGTAATATATTTAAGTAAACATTACACGGAATTGTTCATAACTTGCATTAATAGGAGCAGGAGAAACTTGGGCATTTCAAAGATTTTAATCCATGGCATTTAACAGCATTACAAGAAGATAAAAATTATATACATAACTTAAATCAACATAACATACAATATGAAAATCTAGTTCTACTAAACCTGCCAGTGGCGGATCCAGAGGTAAGCCCCTACTTGTGTAGGAGAGTGTTAGCAATTCAAACATAAAAGAAAAAGGTTCAAATAATCCCATTGATAATATGAACTGAATTCACAACTTATGTTAATGCGCTTCTCCACAAGTTGCGACTACACTCTAAATCCACCATTGTCTGCATATTACCACTTCTATGGAGTCTATAAATAACACCAATGTGCACAAAAAGACAAATGACACAATAAAACTTTGTTAGGATCTGTATGAAAATGTTCTTTTCGAACATGATATACCTCGAGGGGATTTTTTTTGCGTGGACTTATTTTTGCGAGCGAAAGTTTGAGAGCGTTTTGCGTGGATTAATTTTTTCGAGTCAGAGCTCCTCAAGGAAAATGTTTGGATTTAGATTTGCGAATGGGCACAAAGTGCAATGTGTGTACTTTATAATATAGCTTAGAAGTAGCAGCAAAAATCACCATTTCCATGCCTGCCACATTGCAAAACCAATGGGTGGTTGATAAGTAAAAGGAAATAGTTAATATATGAAAGGTACGTAGAGCCAAAAAATGAGCAAATAAAATCATGAAATTTTGTATGGATTTATTTTCGCGAATCGTTCATGTCTTGATGTTTTGCGTGGATTTATTTTTGCTAATTTGCCCAAAATTCGCAAAAGTTGCAAAACTTAATTCACGCAAAAAAAAATCCCCTTAAGGTATTGTGTCCTACAACTACACTCCAAGGCTTTAGTGATCTTATTGTATGTATATAATTGGTTGGATTCTAATCATCATCCAAAGTTTGTTTTCCTCTGACATATATCCAAACTAAATCATTGTGCCTCCATTGAGCGGTTTGCAGGATTATTTTGAACAATGTCATCTTAAAATCTTTTAAATGTGAACTTAAAACTAATCAGTTCCACACAAGTGATATCTTGACCGAGCATCGTACTGTGATGAATAATTTGATACAGTCTGGAATTCCCCAAATTACTACCTTCTTTAATTCAATTCAATTCCGCTTTTCAATTCACTATGACGTTTCAGAGCCAGAAAAACAGTTTTATAAGACATATCGTTCACCAATATCTTGCACATGTTTATACTTTCAGTATGTATGTGTATGTTTGGGTCAATTCATTCACTAGTGATTTGTGCTGCTATGACAATTTCATTTGTTTGTTTTTGTCAATATCTTCAACTTTCGGTGTAATATTTATTAATATATAGACTAGCCGCCAAGGCGGCGTCGCTCGCCGCCCATGTCCACCTGCTCTGTATCACTGTATCAATAAACGTCAAATTTCCTTATAAACGGCTCGTACAACTTGTGTTCAACCAGAAGCAGATTCGTAGTCACAACCTCTGGTAAAACCAATCTTTTATCAGTGTAACAATACACTCAAAACGTAGAGAAAAGTTACGCGCTCTAACATGGGTGCTATCAAACGTAAGGGGGAAATGGTTTCTCTTCTTAAAAAGATCACATGGGAGGAGAGAAAAAAAGGCACGTGCTAAATGAATAAAGTGAATTAAAAAAAAAAGTTCCATCTGAAGCGCATAACAATTAAAAAACGAAATTAAATTAATAAAAGAAAAGCAAAAAAATATTTTGTTTCATGAAAATCTTTTTTACCTATCGGTTTTAAACATTTTGATTGCTCGAAAAAAAAGTTTACCCGTCTCAGACAGTCAAGGATACGTTAGGATACACTGGCAAACATGCTGCCACGTTCTGCTACTGCTGCTTTTTGTCCAAAGTGTTTAATCAGTTAGTTTCTTTGTATTTAGTTGATGTACTGTTTTCAAAGCCAAGTCAACATGGAATATAAAACTAACAACAATAATAAAAACAAAACGTTATTCCTATTAGTTCATCAGCCAAAAAAAGTCACGTTCGATTGGGGTTGCAATGTATTTGCTTCGAACTCACGTCGCACACAAAAAAAGAAATAATTTCGCTCACAACTCAATCTACCATTTTGCGTGACTTACAGACAGACGGAGAATCAGGTATTAATATATAGACTAGCCGCCAAGGCGGCGTCGCTCGCCGCCCATGTCCACCTGCTCTGTATCACTGTATCAATGAACGTCAAATTTCCTTATAAACGGCTTGTACAACTTGTGTTCAACCAGAAGCAGATTCGAAGTCACAACCTCCAGTAAAACCAATCTTTTATCAAACGAAGAGAGAGAAAACTTCAACTTTTTATTAGCTTTTGTTTTAAAAAAGTTACGCGCTCTAACATGGGTGCTATCAAACGTAAGGGGAAAATGGTTTCCCTTCTTAAAAAGATCACACAGGAGGAGAGAAAAAAGGCACGTGCTAAATGAATAAAGAGAATAAAAAAACGTTCCATCAGAAGCGCTTAACAAATAAAAAAGAAATTAAATTATTAAAAGAAATAGCCGCCAAAGCAGATTCGAAGTCACAACCTCTGGTAAAACCAATCTTTTATTTGTGTAACAATACACTCAAAACGTAGAGAAAGAAAACTTCAACTTTTTATTAGCTTTTGTTTTAAAAAAGTTACGCGCTCTAACATGGGTGCTATCAAACGTAAAGGGGAAATGGTTTCTCTTCTTAAAAAGATCACAGAGGAGGAGAGAAAAAAGTTAAAAATTAAATTAAAAGAAAAGCAAAAAAATATTTTGTTTCATGATACTCTTATCTTATTTGACCTATCGGTTTTTTAACATTTTGATTGCTCGAAAAAAAAGTTCATTCGTCTCAGACAGTCAGGCAAGGATACGTTAGGATACACTGGCAAACCGAACATGCTACCACGTTCTGCCACTGCTGCTTTTTGTCCAAAATGTTTAATCAGTTAGTTTCTTTGTATTTAGTTGATGTATTGTTTTCAAAGCCAACGTAGTCAACGTAGTCCTTGGAATATAAAACTAACGATAATAATTAAAACAAAACGTTATTCCTATTAGTTCATCAGCCAAAAAAAGTCACGTTCGATTGGGGTTGCAATGTATTTGCTTCGAACAAAAAAAGAAATAATTTCGCTCATAACTCAATCTACCATTTTGCGTGACTTACAAACAAACGAACAAACAAACAAACAAACAAACAGACGGATTAATAGCCGATTCTCCGTCTGTTTGTTTGTTTGTTTGTAAGTCACGCAAAATGGTAGATTGAGTTGTGAAATTATTGGATTTCTGCGAAAGCAAGAAATACCTTAAAACCGGCTTTGGTTTTTCTTCTTTTTCTTACTGTCCAAACCTAGCGGTTTTTTGAAATCTCGTGCGAATGTTTACACGAAACCAAAACCACGCATTTCAGTCAAAGAAACTCACAGCAATGAACCGACAGGATACGAAAGTGACTTCAGTCAGTAAATGGATTTAATGTAAAGAAGATCCTCATTTCCAAAACTGAAGATGAAGAATGATATAGCATTAATTTATTATTATCTTGAAATGATTCAATGATGATCATTCGTTTCTAAGGAAAAGTTTTTAATGTTTTGTAAACAGAACGAAAAAGGTATGCCTTTGTTTCTGAGATTAAATGTCTGAGATTGTTTCAAAAAAAGATGGTTGTTTGTTTCATGCGTGGGCTTTTAAAGCTGTGGATACGTACTGCTCAGCTTACTGTCCTCCTCAGCTCCATCATTAAAAATGTGTGTCTGCTCTGTATCACTTTTAATGTTATGCTAATGTTTATGTTTTAATGTTTGATCAGTTTTTAAGTTATGCTGCCAATGTCCTTTATTACGAATGGCTTTCCTAATCACAATAGCAAATTGAAACATCTTCCAACTGCCTGTAAATGCAATACACCTGCAAATCTTGAGTCACACAAAGAAAATTTTCCTTTCAGTTATATAAAAATGTGTGTGGTGAGTTAAGAGCATAGGTATTTATTTTTAATGATCAAAATTTTGGTTTACTTTTTGTGTTTACATGTTGGGAATTATGTACGTAATTAAGAAGATTGGCAGTACATGTCAAGTGTTTAAAGAAAATGCTTTACGTACGTAACACCACTGTGATATCTGAAAAGTTTAATATGAACTTAATCTTGTTCTGCATCCCCAAAAGAAGGGATGTTTTATGTCATTCAGATGTAATTAAGTTTATCGGTGGTTATGAAATGAAGTTTCGCATAGTGTCAATAACAATTTTGCAATGCCCTGAGGTGATATCACGTTGCAAGCTGTCTAGTAAAAATTCAGTGAGACATCAAAAACTACACGTTTTTCGAAAATTCCATGTTTTATTTGACTGACAAGCTTTCGGAGGTGCATATGTAATCAGAAACGCAATGTTATGTTCAACCTTCCCTAAATTCCCAAACAAAATTTTTAGACAGGTCATACATGTCAACTTAGATCAAGAATGAAAGTGCATGCCATATTGTTAATCAAACTAAAACAGAAATGTCTGATTTCAGTTATATATATATATGCTGATTTTCTTTAGTCTATATGAATGTATGTTGCATACCCACAATTGATGTATACTTGGAAAAATGTTTTGAGTTTATGAGTTACAAGCATACTCATTAGGATATCTGAAAGGATCGATATATCGTTGATATTAATTGTATTAATAAATATATATCATTCAGTTTATTGGCAGTATATACATTATAAGAAAGTTTCGCATTGTGTTAATTATATATGCCTTTAAAATTTCCTGAGGAGCATGTAATTGGGAATGTAATATATATATTGTAGAAATTCTTCCACCATTCAATGATTCAAAATCATTCAAGTTTCAAGAAAGTTGTTATAGTATTTCATTTTTCATTTTTCAGCTGATTTTGCAGAAATCCTTCTGCCCGTAAGGGCATCTTGTTATTATTAGTTTTATATTAGTTTTATATTCCACGTTGACTTGGCTTTGAAAACAGTACATCAACTAAATACAAAGAAACTAACTGATTAAACATTTTGGACAAAAAGCAGCAGTGGCAGAACGTGGCAGCATATGTTCGGTTTGCCGCTGACTCTTGCCTGACTGTCTGAGACGAATGAACTTTTCGAGCAATCAAAATGTTAAAAAACCGATAGGTAAAAAAAGAGTATCATGAAACAAAATTTTTTTTTCTTTTCTTTTAATAATTTAATTTCTTTTTTTAATTGTTATGCGCTTCAGATCGAACATTTTTTTTTATTCACTTTATTCATTTAGCACGTGCCTTTTTTCTCTGCTCCGTGTGAACTTTTTAAGAAGAGAAACCATTTCCCCCTTACGTTTGATAACACCCATGTTAGAGCGCGTAACTTTTTTAAAACAAAAGCTAATAAAAAGTTGAAATTTCCTCTCTATACGTTTTGAGTGTATTGTTACACTGATAAAAGATTGGTTTTACCAGAGGTTGTGACTTCGAATCTGCTTCTGGTTGAACACAAGTTGTACGAGCCGTTTATAAGGAAATTTGACATTTATTGATACAGTGATACAGAGCAGGTGGACATGGGCGGGTTTCATGATACTCTTTTTTTACCAATCGGTTTTCAAACATTTTGATTGCTCGAAAAAAGTTTACCCGTCTCAGACAGTCAGGCAAGGATACGTTTTTTTGTGTGCGACGTGAGTTCGAAGCAAATACATTGCAGCCCCAATCGGACGTGACTTTTTTTGGCTGATGAACTAATAGGAATAACCTTTTGTTTTTATTATTATTGTTAGTTTTATATTCCAAGGACTACGTTGACTACGTTGGCTTGGAAAACAATGCATCGTGGAATATAAAACTAACACAATAATAATAAAAACAAAACGTTATTTCTATTAGTTCACCAGCCAAAAAAAGTCAAATTCGATTGGGGTTGCAATGTATTTGCTTCGAACTCATGTCGCACACAAAAAAAGAAAAAATTTCGCTCACAACTCAATCTACCATTTTGCGTGACTTACAAACAAACAAACAAACAAACAGACAGAGAATCGGCTATTAATATATAGAAGCAAAATAATATTTTGTTTTATGATACTCTTTTTTTACCTATCGGTTTTTAAACATTTTGATTGCTCGAAAAAAAAGTTCACCCGTCTCAGACAGTCAGGCAAGGATACGTTGTTAGGATACACTGGCAAACCGAACATGATACCACGTTCTGCCACTGCTGCTTTTTGTCCAAAATGTTTAATCAGTTAGTTTTTTTGTATTTAGTTGATGTATTGTTTTCAAAGCCAAGTCAACGGTGGTCCTTAATAAAAACAAAATGTTATCTCTATTGGTTCACCAGCAAAAAAAGTCACATTCGATTGGGGTTGCAAAGTATTTGTTTCGAACTCACGTCGCACACAAAAAAGAAATGATTTTGCTCACAACTCAATCTACCATTTTGCGTGACTTACAAAGAAACAAACAAACAGATGGAGAATCGGCTATTAATATATAGATGAACATGTTTCATGCATTTATTGATAAGACGTATTCACCAGTAATGTTTTGATACTATAATACATTTCTGCTGCGATATTGAAAGTTTTTTTCACAGCAAAGTTTCGTTTACTATCAAACCTTCACCTTCTTTTTCAAGAATTTTTCCCAGAGGCAGCTAAACATCAATATTTCCTCCATAAGGAATGTTCTTATGATTATATTTCGATAGCAATAGTAGATAAAGTATTAAAATTCTTCTTCAAAGCTTCTTCTAATTCTACAATTTCCTCAAAACATAAGCCAAACGGTTTGAGAACGATCCACGTGTTTGGTGTGCATATTTTACTGACTTTTTAAAGAAATTTTAAAGATAATTGAATTGGGAAGTTTTAAATATAAAACGGCTAAAATAACTTCTAAAAGTATTTCAAAAGTATAGAAAGCTTATTATTTTTATGAATTAATATCGAAAGTGGCCTTTTCGTATTACATTTTGCATAGAGTTTTGCGTCTGTCATTAACTATTCTGAATAAACAAACAATCCGAAATCCGAACGGACTTTCCGAAAACGGGAAAAAAATGTTACAGAGATTGATAGATAGAATGTCTAAATCAAACAATTTCCTTCGCTAAGGCGCGGAAATTGAATAAATGTTCTAAAGATAAAATAATGACACCAGTTTTTCTCATTAAAACGTTTAGTAATAAAATTTGGCCAAAATAGCCAAAAATTGATAAAAAAAGAAGTTTCTACGGGGGAGAGCAAAAAGAAAATTACCTCAGTTTGGTTTGCCTTAGTACCCTCATACACTGTCATTGAACAGCTATGAAAATAACACAATTTGTTGACTAAAAATGCTAGAACATTTGGTATATAGATATTACTTGTCTTAACTTGTCCAACTTGTCTTAACTTGTCCAACCCTCTTTCTCATTTTCATCAACGACCTTCCTGATTGTATTCTCTGTAAACTTGCTATCTACGCTGACGACACTACTCTTTACTAGTCTCTTGAAAGGACTAAGGACTTGTTTGATAAGGTTGAAATGGCTGCTGACTTGGAGGACGATCTTAGGACAGTAGTTGAATGGGGTCAGAAATGGTTGGTTTCCTTCAATGCTTCGAAAACTAAGCTTCTCTCTATTAATCGTTTCAGGGACCCTGTAATTCCTTCTGTTCTTATGAATGGAAGTGAGCTTGCAGAGTCATCTCAGGTTCGTCTTTTAGGTTTAACCTTCACAAAGAATTTCACATGGAATTCTTACATCGAGTCCATTGCTAAATCTGCTGCTATGAAGGTTGGCTCTCTTTTTCGGGTCCGTCACTTACTTTCGGCTAAATCTATCATTTACATGTTTAAGGCCACTATTCGCCCTTGTCTTGAGTACTGCTGCCACCTTTGGGCTGGAGCCTCTGCTCATTGTCTTCATCTTCTCGATCGTATTCAGAAGCGCTTAGTTAACTTAGTTGGCCCTGATCTTTGTGCTGATCTTCACCCCCTCTCACATCGGAAAAACGTTGCTTCCCTGTCTCTTTTCTATAAATACTTTCATGGGCATTGTTCGGATGACTTGCATCAACTTACTCCTTCTCCTAAGACTTTCTCTCGGAACACCCGCCTCTCTTCGAATTCTCATCCTTTGACTGTTCAGGTCCCAACTTGCCATAAAAACTTTTATTCATCTAGCTTTTTCCCTCGGACTGTTCGCCTCTGGAATTCTCTCCCTCATAGTTGTTTTTTTAAATCCATGGTTAACCGCCACCTTGCTCTGTCTTTATAGCTCTTCTTCCTTTTCTCATCCCTCTCATCTGTCTTTCTTCCTTTTCTCATCTTGTAGCTTTCTGCCTAGTAGTGGCTTCGGCCTTGCAGGGAGCAACTCATTTAAAAAAAAAAACAAAAAAAAACTTCTGTACAGTAGACCCATGGATAACCAGAACTCTTAAATGAAAGACATCTAGGCACCCTATTTCTCCAAGAATAAAGTACACATGCCCAGAAAGTGTTCCAATATCTAAAAAGCATATATCTTAATCATTATACTTTTTAAAAAGGAAACACAGACCAAAACATTTCACAAAATCCCCTAAAATATACTAAAAATGACAAATAAATACATGTATTTCAAAAATATCAATTGTCTAAAAACAGAGGTCCTAAGAAGGAGTGCAATAACTCTTACTAAAGACACCTTCAGACCCTCCAACATAGATTTTCTGAAAGCCAATATGATAAGCTTTCCAACGATATACAACACCCCATTTCCCCCATTACCCATATGGCCCCAATCCCATGGACTATTGATGTATAATTAATTGCTATAAAAGTTTTCATCTCATAAAAGAGAACGGCGACAGTATAGTGCTCTTCTTTGACAATTTTGTGAACAAATCTTTTTTGTAAAACAGTTTCACGCAATCTTTTTTTAGCATAAGAAGACATTTTCGTTTAAGTTTGCTTCTATCTCATTTTTCATTTTGCAATAAACGCCGCCCTCTAATGAACGCCGCTCTCTATTTAATGCTGCATCCATAAACTGGGATTTGTAATAAACGCCGCGTCGCTTATTAGAGGAAATACGGCACGGGTTTTTTATATCTTCTAACTCAACTCATGCAAGAATGAATATTAATCAAATAAGTCTACATAAAAATGGAACTTATAGTTACTGAAAATACTTTGATACTTGAAATGTGATATTATGTTGTTTTTCTTGTTGGTAAAGCTGATCAGTTCAAACCTTCCTATTACCTCTTTTGTTATTATCGGACAAAAACTTAGTCGGACAAAAGTGTCTAAATTTTTTGGAAGTGACTAAAATTTTGTCCGACTAATAATTTTGTCCGACTAAAATTTTGTCCGACTAATTATTATGTCCGCCTAAATATTTGGTCCAAATCATTTTTTTCAGAATTCTTTTTCTTATCGGTTTTCATTCCAAACCATGTCTTCTATAAAGGAAAATTTACCGATCCTTCAGAAATCCTGTTTGCGAAAGTCTTAAAAGCTGACAGATTGATTTCAAAAGGAAAGAAGGACGATCTTGAAAGTATGTTTGCCTATATTCCTTCTGTTGATGTTGCTTTTATAAGACCCTATTAAAGTGAAAAAAGATAACTTTGGCACCATTTTATGCAATTTATATTTTTAAACCACATATTCACATATTGTGTCACATTTTTTTAGGGTTAGCTTTTTTTGTCAATTGTTTTTTTGACTGAGTCCTTTGTATGTCCTCATGGGACATATTATTATTTACATGACCTAATTTTTGTGAATTTATTTAAACTGCAGAATTTTAATGCACTTTTATAACTTTATCAGCATCTTATGTACTTCTACAGTCGCCATTTTAAAATTACAATAAAAACAAACGATCTCTACTATTTACAAGATAGTCTAATAACGGTTTTAGGCCAAATCAACAACCTCGTATCAACCTGTACATGAGTAACCCGTATTTGCATGGCTTTTGGAGATAACACATAATAATATTACCGGGTGATAACGAATAAGGAGATAAAACAAGATAAGACTGCCCATTTGAAGGGTATTTAATGCTTTTTTTGGGAGAAAACTCACGAAGAAAGAAGAAAATAATTCTGAAAAGCTTGAAAACAATCGAGGCTAATTTTTTCCAAAAATGGAGATAGAACAAAATAATTCTCAGCTAACAATATGAATATGATGGAAAAGGCAGCAATACATCAGAATTGGATTCAGATGAGGAAATCAACGTGTTTATCCAAGAATCTTCAGATGAGAGTGACATTGAAGTCTTGAGGAATCCACGGGAAAAGAGAAAGGCACCGGTAATTACAGATACTTCCGATGAAAGTGATAGCGAGGTATATAGTTCAAAATAAAAAGATGTCATACTAGAAGAAACGCCTGAAACCAATGCAGGTATCAAAATAGATTTTTTTTTCAGGAGTATGACATTGACATTGAAAAATGAAATTATACTATCAAGTAAATAAAGTATTGCAATTTTCTTTAATTGCCTCCCAAAATTAAGTAAGTTATGAAAGTTTAGAAAAGGACCAAACTTTTAGTCGGACAAAATTATTAGTCGGACAAAAGTGACTAAAATATTTGGAGGCGACTAAAATTTTGTCCGACTAACATTTTCGTCCGACTGAAATTTTGTCCGACTCAGTTTTGTCTGATAAGGTAGCTACACTGCCTTTGTGCATGAAGGATTTCAAAGATCTAATTCAAGAAGGCAGTTATTTGTTGAAACTCATTTTTGGTTTCGTGAAATGATAAATAATCTTTTTGTTGAAGAAGCGCGTGACGTGTCTTTTTTTTAAAAAAAAATTCTTAAGGCCGACCTGGACAAATTTTGTATGCGCGGACGAACGACAATTCTATGAGCATGCGCGCAAGAAAACGCATATTTCATTCGCAAGTAAGTAGACCAGTGGTCTACTACTAAGCGACAGCGTACGTTCGCAAAAAAAAAATGATGTAATCAAAACATTTAAAACCAATCAAATGCTTCTAAAGATTTTAACCGTAGTGTTATAGTACCATTTTCTTATGTTCAGTTTGGCAGTCATGTTTGTTATTATCTTTTTTATCATATAAGGACTGTGTGCAGATCTTTCAATATCCACTCACGCTGGTGCGTACATTTGTTGAGTGGAGGTCGGCCTTTATAAAAAAACATACGTTGCACAGATCACGCATGTATAATTCTTTTGTCTTTAATAAATTAATTTCTGGTGTTTTATGATTAGACCCTACTTACACTAACTAATCATATTAACATATCCTTTATTAACATATTTATCGTTTATGCCTGTTTTCCACCAGTGAGATATCAATAAAAAACAACATTTAAGGAACTTTTTAGTAATTTTTAAGAAGTAAATTTGCTCTTACCGTTTTGCGCCATCTGGCTCTTGTTAACCATTATTATTAACTTGGTTAATTGACTTATAAAAATGTAACGATCGGTTTCATATTTTCTTTTTTCGATTATTCTGAAATCCTTTCACAATTCATGAAGGAAAAATACGGCAGAAAAGATTTTTTCAAGGGCTTTCTCCTCATATAAGATATGCTGTGTTTTAAAAATTTATACTGCCACAAAATAGGATATCTTCTCTGGTTTCAATCATTTTGAGACACCCTGTATAACTAAAATACATTGTATTGATAGGATTCATTGCATGAGTTTTTCGAGAAAACTGACAAAACATAACAGATGTTCTTTCGGTTTCATATGGATGCGCATTCACGCACACCATTACGAATTCAACTTGCTCGTTGGAATTTCTGTAATGAAAATCCAGCTTTCACGCCATTCCATATTTTCGCTGGTGAACGGGTGGTTATACGCACCCACTCCACAAACCTTATATATTGATAGGTATGTTTATTTCTCCCCATTTAATTATTAACTGTGACTTGGAATCATGTCCTGAATCAACAAAAAAAGCCCTCATGTTCTGGACTTGGGTAAGACCCAAACTCCATAATTTATGTCACTAAACATGGACATATTAGATACCATTTGCAGAATTTTTTAAGCTGATCATTTTTTACTAAAAGACCATAGTCTGAAAATCAACTGTAGAAAAGTCATTCCCGAAGATGAAAGAACAAAACTTAAACTAAGATAACAAGAGACAAGACATTTTGTTAAAATCAAGATATTTTTTCAATATCACTTTTCTTTCCGCGAAAATTTCTGACTTTAAAGAGGCATTGGCTGGCTTAAAACAATAGAGTTTGAGTTACTCTCGATTACTCAAATACTCATACGGATATACTCATTAAAAAAACAGACTTATCGAGGAGAAGAAAATAAACTTCGACCAAGAAGATGAAAAATTTTCGTTGATGATAGAATTATTTTTTCAAGGTCTCGTTTTAGAGTTGTTGATTGCTATTAGAGACAAAATATTAATATGAAACATTACTGACCTCTTCTCGGAACATCTATGTACTAACATATCAATGGGAAAATCTGCCATTATAAAGATATACTTGGATATATCTACCACACTCTTGTTTCGACATTCACGTAATGGATTTTTCGAAGCAAATAACAGACTGTGATGACTGTTATTTTTATTTTTCAAAATGTAAAAGAAAATCCATTTGCTTTCTGACAATCACAGAAAAACATTTCCTAGGGAATAAGATTTTTTAAATACTGGCATAACTTCAAGTGAATGCTCTACAACTTTTGTGTCTACTTTACATATTTGCACACCGTAGCTGGAAAAACCTTTTTTCCCTAAATTTATTAATGGGAGAAAACCATAACTTCTATCATAGCTTAAGCAATACTTTAAACTATTACCTAAGCCTTTTGCTTATCTTTTGTTTTTCTTGAAAATAGATTTTGTAAAAGTTTAAAAGAGAAGCCTTGTATAAGGCAAGGCATTGTCAAGGGAGAAAATGAAATCAGTTCAAACATTTGACGCTGTATGTGGAAACAATTTGTTTTCAAATTTGTTTGTCTCTTCTTAATTTTCATTAACTTACTTTTTTACTGTTTCCAAAACTTTTGGTTTTGTCAGAATGAAATATTTATAATTTCTGCCTGAATTTTTTGTGTTTATACATTGCATCTGAATAATCATTGAAAATAACTTGTGTTTTTCTTTTAAACGTTTGAAATTTTTTAAAATTTTTTTTGGTCATTTTGGGCATTTGATATGAAAGAATGATCATATCCTTATGATGGCTCCATGCATGATTTAGTTTATAAACATTTTTCTTTGCTTGTATTTCTTGTATTTTTCATGGCTGGCTGGTTTCATTGTGTGCATCATGAAGAAAGAAGAACACTGATTCAATCTGAGATAAAACATTATTTGGAAATTTGAACTGTTGTTGTGATCTTGTCTCTTCCCGGTCCCACATTGCTGCATTCTTATAGGAAGGAACAGAATTTTAAAAATCGAAGTTCAATGCTTGTGTAAAATATTATTTCTGTCTTCACATTGAATCATATGTCACAAGATACATGTGTCAGGTGTATTTCTATTATTAAAAGCCATGTGTTTCTATTATTTTATTTTCTCACTTCACGCTTCAGTAAACGATTCAGTAAATCATTTTGATTGTTAAAAGAGGCATTGTACGGCTAAAATTGTAAATATTATCGTCACGTGATCGAACATGAAAAATATAAACAAATATGGCGGCAAATAATCAAGCTTTCTCTGTCGGAGAAGAACAGAGATCTTCTTTATTTCGGGAAATCAACCTGAAACATAAGTTTGACACCTTTTAAACAATATGTTGGTGAAAGAATTCATTCTTCTACAATACATGTTAGAAGTAATTACTGAATTTTCTCATGAATTATAAGTCATCGTTGTGTGTGAAGAAACACATGTCAGCACAGCTGTCTTAACTCAAGTAAGATTACTTTTACCATTATAAGAGAATGTTGTGGAAGCTAATTCAAAGTGATTTGCCTATTTCATTGCCTATTCCACTCAAAACAAAACTTTTTCTTCGTTGTTTGTTCTCAACGAAACTTAAATTTGATTACATTGACTCACTCGTGCATTTTCAGCATTGTATATGTAACTCGACTTGCAGCAGAAAAGATGGTAAAAGATCTGGTTGCCCCTGCAAGACAAGGGAAGTAAAATGTGGAGAAGAATGTAAATGTGGGAAGAAAAAGAAGAAAGTTGTTGTTATTATCATATATTTAATATTTCTGTAAAAAAAATAAGAGTCTATCGTTGAATCGTGATCTAAAATTTACATTTTGATACAGACGAATGATATTTCACATCGAAAAGGTCATAAAACAGAACTTATTCGTATTCAAATGTTATGTATAAACCCATATCGTTTGAGAAACATAATTGTCAAATGATAGAGAAAAAAGTATGTAAATGTTATCCACATATATCTTCAAAATGATACATGGCTTTCGCATCAGAACCACGAAATTAATTTCTTATATAAATTCATAGTCTTTTGGTGCTTTTATTTTTTTGCAACTTGATAACGTAAGTGAAAAAATTGATTACAAAAACAGCAATTTTTATATTTATACTAGCTCATCTTGTTCAACATCGTTTCTTGTTTGGCTTTCCACGATAACCCAAATACAGATACGATTGTTTCATAAAGATTAGATGTGGGACATCAAGATTACAACGACCGTTTTTTTCGACAGCCCTATTTTTGTTGATTTCAGCCGGACAATGCCTCTTTAAAGTATAAGATTTTAAAAACGAAATATCTCAAAAACTATAAATAATTATGAAATACTGAAAAGGGACTTGTTAAACCACTTTTTGAGCTCTATCATATTTTTAAATATCATTTTGAATGCAGGAATCCCTTTAAGGTCGTGTTGGTTTGAGCAGTGATTGCTGGGATTTGGAATTGGTCGTTTGGTTTGTGTTTAGTGTGTAGCTTTGAAATGTTAAGTGTATTCATCTAAGGTGCATGAGGTCTTGTGAATCTTGTGTTTCAAAGGGGCATGAGTATTGATACAATCCGTAATTGGTTAAGCACATCAAGTTGATCTTCTGGTTGATCAAACGCATAAACAATTTATAATGGCAGTTGGTTGAAGTCGTTTATGTATTGTTGCAGGTCCAAATTTTTCTAATTTCTTACGAAGTTGTAGAGAGGTACAAAGGATTGTTTTTTTATGATTAATATTACAAATGGTGAATCATGATCACTGATGTATTCACAAGATAATAAATTTTCACACGTTAATCCTCTTGGTATATTGAAGATGATGTGGCCTATGAGTGTTTTCCACCTCTGGTCGGAAAGGTTATATGCTGTGTTAAGCTATACGCTTCAAGTGTATTGTTGTGTTTGGAGACTGTTGTTGTATGTCCGTTTAACAGGTTTATGTTGAAGTCTTCTGCAATTATAATCGCATCGTCCCATGTGAGTGATACATTTGCGAGAACTTCTTCAAAATCATCTTTTCACGCTTTCTACTGAACTGGGTTGATAAAAAAACCCCTAGAAGATGCAAACTATTTTCGTTGGATCCGTTGATCTCGAGCCAAAGATGTTTGATCGAGAGTTTGATATTTATTATGTCATTTCGCACTTTGTATTTGAATGTGTCTTTGAAAAGTACTCCATCACCATCCACCAACACCATCCCAAATTCCAAATGGTATCCTGGTATGTTTAAATATGTCAATAACTGTTGGTTGTTCTTCAACCAAACTTATACGTGGTTAACATGGTATGAAGTGTCCAGGTGCACAAAACTAGTTTTGTTTGGATTTTGTTCTAGCATCTCCAAATAGGGATCAAAATCATTAGATTTGTTATTTCTTTCAAAGTATAATTGCTCCAACTCTGTCGAAAGGTTTGAAAAGGGAAGTTCAATGGTATTGAGGTATTCTTGCTTGGATCATATATAGTAACTGACCACCGCACTTTGCATGACACACATCCTGGGATGTTGAACAGATCAGACGTTCTTGACTTATTTCCATTGTCTTGTCGTAAGCTCACATTTGAGTGCATTGGAACCAGGTCCAGGATTGGTTTCTACATCGCCAGATACTATTACGTTGAATGCTGCTGTAGTGTTGTCGCAGTTCAATACGGGCGATTTAGCTCTTTTACATTTGTAATACCGGTAATTCCCGTAATTCTTTGCACTAAGTACGTTTGTTGATAATTGATCATTTAATGTGAATGTTGCAATGGACATTTAATCAAAAGGAAGATCAAAAACTGACTACCCGATGGTTTCCACATCGTGAGCTATATAATGATCAGTCTTTTGAGAATTCTTAGTTCTTCTTACACCTTAAAATCAATCTCGGGTCCAATTCATTCCCACTTCAGTCTCAATTGATATTCCAACCATGTATCGATTAATATTTGATATATATCAGAATGTAATAGGTTAAATAAAAATTTTTGCAAAAGATTTAAAAAATAAATAAATAAATGAATAAAAATAAAAAATCATTATAAGTGTATATACTACAGGTGATTTTCAGATCATGGTCTTTTAGTAAAAAATGATCAGTATCAAAAATGCTTCAAAACGGTATATAATATGCAGTGACATATTTTTTCCCCTCTATGGCAGGTGGCCACCATTATGGATTTTGGCTCTATCCCAAGTCCAGAACATGGCGGTTGATTCAGGAAATGATTCCGAGTCACTCAGCCTGTTACTAAATTTTTCTAGGTAAGGGGATATAAATCACTTCGACTACACTTTACAGTTGTTCCCCACTATCTCGACACCCTCTCCTAACTCGACATAATTCCTTCGATCCCGCCATTTTTGAATGTAAATTTCCCCTGCTATCTCGACATAAACATTTCGTTCCTTTGACAAAAAACTCGACATTTCAAAATTTTCCTTAGTTATCGTTTTGAGCACAAGTTTTGTCACCGTCAATCAAAATCCTGCGAATTTAGGAGATGGGGAAGGGATGCACGTGGAATGTACACTTCAATTCGTTGGTAAAGCAGTATATATAAATATTCTAAAACAGCAGCATCAGTGAAGCAATGAACTTTAATGTTTGGAAACTTATTATATGATAAAAAATATATTCCAAATTAGGAAATATATTAGTTTTTTTCTTCTAGGTACTCTCCGAACATAATAAAAGCAAAATAATGGAATGGGGCTGGTAGAGCGGTGAACAAAAATATTGCGTTAAAAAAATTCCTCTGTTAACTTTACTCGACATTTTCCCCAGCCCCAATCTCCAGAGGGATGTAGTCCTAATAGTAACAGAAAGGAACAGTGAGTAAGAAGATAAAAATGACATACCTTCAAATCAATGAAGTTTCTTTGCAGAAATAAAGACTTACAGCTGAAAAAAAAATAGAATCAAACATAGAACAACTTTATAAGAACAGACTGTATAAAAGTAGAATCGGTGAAAGAAACACAAGCGAGGAGCATCAAGCAAATTATCCGACAGCAAAAATTTATACACACATCTGCACGTGGCATGATGTCAATTTTCTTTTATCAGCACGGGGGAATCATTGCATTCCCCAATCAAACGCGACATTTTTGGGCAAATATTTTGAGAATCAATGGGATTTTGGTGTCCACCATTACAGGCGATGGCTGACCAAAAATTTGAGCCTAATTTGTTTGAGGGACCGGTCTGTGACGTCATCAAAATCTTTGATCGACAACATCTCAGTAACGGTTGATTGTAGTGAAACAATCCCGTACATTTGTTTTTATCAGTCTTTTGATCTCTACAACATGGGTATATTTTCCCTTCGTAATTCCGCGATATTTTTGTTCGTCACCTATTGGATTTGCAATGTAAAAACCCGTAAAAAAACTTTTACGCAGGATAATAGTCGTTTATAAATACTAAATCACCCCTTTCGGATGTTCGAAAATGAAGAACAACTAAAGGCGGGCACAAAGCAAGGAACATGTTGACGAACATGTTGGCCGGTTTGCTTTGCCATTAGGGACCTTACGAAACTACGACGGCAACGAAGACGACGACGTACAAGATATTCATCTCCAATGAATCACAAAAGAGTAGAAACTATACACTTTGGTTAAGAAGTTATTAATAATGCCTATGAAGTTTGTTTCTTGAACTTAGACCAACAGAATCATGAAGGAACCAAGGAAAATTTATCCGAAGTACTGCTATTCTCACGTCTTCGTTTTCAGTACGACTTCAAAATATTACTTTTCACGTTGTGTATAGAACGTGCAAATCTAATAATGATATTAGTAAAATTAGTGTGAAACATAGAAATACGTATTTCTATGTGTGAAATGACTTCCATTATAAAGCAAGTCTGTGGAGTAAAGAGAATCTTTTGTTTGCTTCACGTTGTCGTCCACGTTGCCGTCGTAGTTTCGTAAGGTCCCTATTATTTTTCTCGAACAACATGAATAATATGCGGCAACATTCCAAATGTTCATTCATTTGGTTTTTTAGTACATCTTGAGAAGGATGTCAGAGCAGGAACCAGCTGCCTGTTTGGCAATATTGCTCTCGATAGACAATGATGATGAAAAAGAAAGACATGGTCCCACAAGAAATTGGATACTTCTTGGATTGAAAATTTCAAGGTTGTGGTACTTTTGGCTGTCTTTCATACTTGTTCAACAAAGGGCATTTTTCCCATGAACAACCACGAGCTTTCATAAAGCTCATCAGCAATTTGACCACTTTTAGTCTTTGATCCCTTAGCCAATTCTTTTCCATGCTGCGCTCGAAGCGAGTTGCATTTAAACTTAATTACGCTAAGTTCTATCTCCATCTCGTCTTCGATCTCAGACAGAGCTTTTTCTTTAATATATCTTTTGGAAGATGTAGGATCAGCTATATCCCACAAACAAGGTCTTTCTCATCGTCCCAATGAAACCTTTTAGTTTTGGTCGACGAAGCTTTCGTTGCAGGTGTACTACCAGTAGATGCAGCAGTAGACGCCTGCTGATTTTCCACCACTTTGGAATGAAGTGGACCCTCAGTCAGCAGGTCATACATAGATAAAAAACATTTGAAATTCTAAAACATTCGAATATGACGTTCGAATTAGGAAAACATTCCAAAGTTGGTCGAAAATGTTGGCGAATAACATGCGATTTCAACCTGTTTTTTACGTAAATGTTGGCCAAATGTCTATGGAAACTCTTCTATGGAAATTCATCAGATATTACTTCTAACAGTACAAAAAGTTTAGCAGATATTTCATCAATGAAAATTACTGTGACACCTGTTTATGCCGATAACATAATTTTTGTTTTACAAATACCACCATTTCTGCCTCCTGAGGCAAAATTTCAGGTTGTTCAGATTTTTTGTTTTGAACAAATTTTTTTCAACATGTACTATAACATCATAATTTTCACGTTGCTTTTTATGCAAAGATTGGATAGTTATGTTTAATTCATCATCTGAGATAACTGCTTATTGAAATGCTGGTGGAAAATCATTTGGAAACCGCTTGGTCACTATTCAATTCATCTTTGTTAATGTCAAACATGTCATTAACTAGATGTACAACTTCATCATTTTCCGGCTATGCATGAAAATCTTCCCATAACACATCATCCCGTTATGTTCGTGCTGCAACATTTTCTAGTTCAGAGTTTGGTTTAAATAACTCTATTCCTATTAACAATACCTCTGGCTCTACTAGTTTATCAAAGAAGAGAAGCTGATTCGTCATGACACCCTACTTTGCAACTCCGCTTCACTGTCGAGAAGGAGAATTACGATCGCCTTAATGCGAAAACACCTTATGTGCCCCCTAGCTATGTCACTGTTGTCACTGATACCGGAGCACAGTCCTGTTTATGAAGTGAAAAGGATTTCTACTGGTTTAGCTTCAGAGATGCTGGCTCACTTCTTGCTGCAAACAAGGAGAAAATCAACATATGTGGAGCTATCTTCATCCGTTTATCTGGTCAGGACAGTAATGGGTACACTCACACTACCCCAGTGATGACATACGTCAGCCCAGATACAAATAACTTTTTTGTGTCGAAGGACGCACTGGTTCAACTGCGTGTCATTCCGAACAACTTTCCGAGGGGAGGAGCTGCTGCCAGAAAAAAGTTACCCTTTTTGATTCGATATTGCAGGCGACCAGAAAAAAAATTGCAAATAATTTTTTCTGAAGCATTTAGAGGAAAGCCTAACTTAAAATTTGGTGTATCACATTTTAATTTTACTTCATTGGTTCAAAAGTTATGACCAAAAAAACTAAAACATCAATTTTCAAAAATGTCAAAAAAAGATACTTTACACATACTTCAATCGGATTAATTTTCGCGAAAATTTATATCGCCAAAACATGTAAAATTGACGAATCAGGAAAATTAATCCACGCAAAATTTTTCCAAGTACCCGTTCGCGAAAATAAATCCAGCTGTTTTTCCTTTTTCTTATGTTTTCTTATGTTTGTTTGTTCATTAGACTAACAAAATGGTGTATGACACAGAAACTTTCGCAAACAGAAACTGCAAATTTCGCAAATATTAGCTTGATTCGCGAAAGTTAAATTCACTAAAGTTTCAATTTGGCTAAATCGCGAAAGTTAAATTTGCAAAAAGTTTCAATTTGGCTAAATCACAATAGTTTGTGTTCGTGAAAAAAGTTATATAACGCCACTCGCGAAAGTTTATGTTTGCAAAAAAATCAAAAGGTTTTGACGATACCTTTTTTCAAATGCATTTTTATACCATCATTCTGAGTGATAAGAAAACCTTAGACAAGTAGGCTAACAATATATATTAGTTTAATTGTTTTAACAACATTTATTTAAAGGGAAATTTAGCCTTCATCAAAAACTGTTTATATTAGCTGCAGAAAGGTCTCATTAATCTTCTGTGACCACTAAAAATTATCTAAAATAATAACTATACTCAATTTTTGGTTATTTAGTATTTAACAACGGATGCCATTGCTGCCTCCAAGACCACTGCAATGGAGATTTCAACGTCACAGCACGATCGTCCTTTTTGTGAGGATCGCGTAAACTAGAATATTTTGTTTTTGTTGATGAAAGTTTTCCAGTTTTTCCTGATATAGAACCTTTATTTAAAAATTTTAGATTTATAGCAGACTTACGTGTATAAGGTATAAGTTTTTGAACAAATGTGTATAAATTTTAGATGTATAAAAAATGAAAACTTCAGTGTGAGTGTTTTAAATTTTTCTTGAATTGTTGGTGATTTATTTTACATCTTGCTGTTTCTTGATGTTTAAGATTGTTGTGTTGATTAATGATAAATATCTTTGTGTTTATGTTTTTTTGGCGCATTTTTTTACCGTTTCTCGCATCTTTATAACAAAACATGCCATCATGTGTTGCCTACGTCTGAGATTTCTGCAAATGAAATTCGCTCTGTGACGTCATGACTTTTGAAATGAAAGCTGTAATTAAATGTGCCTTATCATGTATAAATTGTTTCATTTTATTAATTATGGTGTATATTGTGAAATTTTTGGTCTTGTAGGAAAGACTTTGGAATGTCCGCACTTTCTCAGGAAATCAAGGTGGCTTCCTGACTTAATCAGTTTTTCTTCGAGTTTTCAATTACATTTCTTCTGAATTTTGTTGCAATATTGTTTCTCGACATCGGAACCGTATTCATATGATTGGAAGTGTCCGTTTCTTTGTCGGTTCTTTGCTGATCTCGGGTCTGTTGCTACGACGATCATTGTTGGTAGATGAAAAGGCAGTAAAGATGTTAGCAAAGTTAGGGAAAATTTCTTCTTCAGATGTATTGTTGTTCTGTGTTATGATTCTTCGCGCATGATGAAGTATTCTCGTTCATTCGGTTCTTCAAAACTGCATTTGTAAAACCATCTTCTCAGTTGACGTTTTTCACGGATGTTCCCTCTATTGAACAATCTACTTCTTCTTCTGCAAGAGTTAATGTCCAGCATATTGTCGTTCTGAAATTCATTTTTTATAGGCGGAACTTATAATATTTATAATAATATTTATATTAAATTGATTTATTACTTCTTTAATCGATAGTGCTCAATATCAATGATAGAGCGGAATATATATAAGTCAGAAAAAACAACAGTGTTTTTTGTGCTTAAAGTTTCATGACCTGTTACTGGTCAATTTTCAGCAAAAGTGAACCGTTTATAAAAACTACATTATAATGTCTTCCTGATCATTAATTGACGTCATTACGTCAATCGGCCGGAATGTCAGCAATTGTGAAAAGCTTGTGTTTCTTTCGGTGTCTACATTTGGCAATAACTTCGGTTCTTTTGTTTAGTAAGTTCGTGTCAGGGTAGGTAGCGATTTTGGTTTTCTCAGTAAGGCACAATAGGCATTTTTTCGTTTCGGGGGGAGTAAGGCGCCGATTTTTTGATGACTCTCCAATTGACTGTAGGTACACAGTTGTTATCTTTGATTCGCCAATATTCCGTGGATAATGTGGTGCTATTGCGGTATCGTTCGTTGTTAAATGAATTCTTGTGGCCACCGTATCTTTGTTCAAAGGTTGTTTCACAAAGACCGATGTATTTCATGGCTCTATAGTTTGGGTCGTTTGATGTAATTGTGGCTTTGTATACTATGCTGGATTGGAGGCAATTTTGGTTTAGAGGGCATTCGTCTTTTTGGATACAATTGCAAGTTCTTTGGTTGTTTATATGTTTGGTTGGTGCAAGGATCATTTTGTTGAAGAAGCATATGTAACATACTGTTTTGATACAGTATATTTCATTTCGTAAAAATCAATATGCTACTGTCAATACTCCTTATGAACAAGTAAATCAAAACATAACAGTCTGTAGTGATTTGGTTATTGATGTATATTTTCACACCAAAATCTGTTTGTTTGTTTTTCATTTGAGATTTAGGAAGGTCATTCATCACACTGACAGTGTACTCTGAAGAAATGTGTGTGTGAACATTTTTGAATCAGAGATGTTTATTTTAAATACTGAAATTCAATTTCATAAATTGTCCTGTCTTAACGCCACCCTTTTTTGAAAATAACTCGTTTTTACCTTATATTTGAAATGCTGTGGTTTTGGATTAGATAGTTATTTACTTATATTGCTTACTATTCAGTTGTTAGATGAGAAACATTTAGGACATGTAATTTTTGGCTATACCCATAGTAACTTCTCAGTCACTTTTTTAACTCCTCAGCAAGAATTGTAAGGAAACCTTATCATTTGCCCATGAACATCTTCATCCATAGTAAGTTCAAACAAAATGCCCTATCGGGCAGAAGGATTTCTGCAAAATCGAAGAAGAAAATGAGCTTTTCTTTATGTCATTCTTTAGCTTTTCATAAAAAAACTGTTTGTACAATCAAGCTGAATGATTATTACTGAAAAATATATAGCTGTCATTACAAAAAAGAAAGACTATGACATTCTTGAAATTTAAGAAAAGTTTAATCCGCAATATATATTTATTAAATTTCTGACCATGTACTCCCCAAAAATCTGGAAAAAACATAATTGTCACTACGCAAAACTTGATTAACCAATAAACATCAATAAACTTGATTATATTTTAATGACATGTTCTTTACTTTGTTGGTACGAAATGATATTAAAGATTCAGTGGTCAATTCAGATAAGACAATGTGTGTGCATGTAAGTCAATGTAAATGTTATGAATTTATGAATTCAATATGTCTTGTCAATCTTCCTAACAGAATTCCTAATTCACAAGGAAAAAAAGGAAAGCGTAGATTTTAATGATACGAAATACATCTATATACATTTAAAATCAACATACATAACTGAAAACAGAAATTTGTGCTTTAACTTGAGTAACAATATGTCATTGCCATCTTTTTAATTTAAAAATGCTTTTAAATTACCTCAACTAAATTTCATCAAAAGATTATAATAAAAATTTATTCAAAAACTTAAAAAACAAAAAATTTTTAATTACGTATACACGCCAAGGCATCATGAAAGCACAACTGACACAATACGAACCTTACATTCACTCCTAATAAACTTAATGAACAAAATAACATCAAATTTATATGCTTTCAAATATCACTGTGATTACGTATGTACTGTCAATCTTCCTAATTACGAAAAGACTTCCCAAACACAAAAAGTAAACAAAGATTAGGATTATGAAAAATATGATTTAAACTATAACTGAAAATAGAAATTTGCGTTAAAAGATGTCCAGTATTTAGCATTAGACAATCAAGGTAAGTTTCAATTTGCTATCGTAAATAGTAAGTCCCCATTCCTAACTCAGGACATTGATAATACAGCCAAGAACTATACAAGTATATAAGCTGAAATAGCTAGAGAAACATCAAACATAAAATGAGATGCACAGGCAGAGGGTAGACAAGACATTCCTTGTATGTTGTTGGAGCTGAAGGGGAAACTGAGCTGAGCTGTATCTATCCAGAGCTTAAAAAGCACTACAGCCCACACATGAAACAAACGGTATTTAGTATCTAGAAAGGCTTAAAAGAATCCCAGACATTTTCCAAAAAATAAAAGTTGCACACACTGTTTTTACAAAACATTGAGAACTTGTTTTTTAGAAAGGAATGAACGCAGTAGAATCATTGTAAGATAATTATAAATTTCTACCCTTTACTTTTGATTTCGAAAGTGTAAATCTTCTTTTAAATCTATTCAGTATTGATCAATCAATGTGGAAGTCTATGTGGGTTTCTCTGGTTTCATCTGTCATTATGCAAACGGCGTGCAAACGTAAAGTCGAAAAAATACCCGGATGATCACATGGCGGAAATCAAGGCAATAAACTGTCGCTATTGAAGTTAAGGTGGCTATATTAGCACCCTTTCGTAGAAATCGGGCATTATGCACCAATCACGATTGAGACGGCTTTTTTGTGAACCAATGAAATTTGAGAAACAAATATGCGTAGGTTTGGACAGTAGATGAAAAAAAACGAAGAACAAGATGCCTTTACAGGCACAAGGATTTCTGCAAAATCAGCTGAAGTATGAAAAAAGAGACTATGACATTCTTGAAATTTAGGAAAAGTTTAATCCACAATATATATTTATTAAATTTCTGATCATGTACTCTCCAAAATTCTGGAAAAAACATAATTATCACTATGCAAAACTTTATCTGAATGACATGTTCTTTATTTTGTTGGTACGAAATGATATTAAGGATTCAGTGATCAATTCAGATAAGATAATGAGTATGCACATAAGTCAATGTAAATGTTATGAATTTAATATGTCTCGTCAATCTTACTAACAGAATTCCTAATTCAGAAGGAGAAAAAGGAAAGCATAGATTTTAATGATACGAAATACATCTATATACATACAAAATCAACATACATAACTGAAAACAGAAATTTGTGCTTTAATTTGAGTAACAACATGTCATTGCCATCTTTTTAATTTAAAAACATGCATTACCTGAACTAAATTTCATGAAAAGATTATAAAAATTTCTTCAGAAACTTAAAAAACAATAAATTTTTAATTACGTATACACGCCAGGGCATCATGAAAGCATAACTGACACAATACGAACCTTACATTAAGTTCTAATAAACTTAATGAACAAAATAGCATCAAATTCATATGCTTTCAGATATCACAGTGATTACGTATGTATGGTCAATCTTCCTAATTACGAAAAGACTTCCCAAACACAAAAAGTAAACAAAGATTAGGATTATGAAAAATATGACCTAAACTTACCAAAATTAGCAAACATAACTGAAAACAGAAATTTGAGTTAAAGGATGTCCAGTATTTAGCATATACAAGTAAATAAGCTAAAATAGCTAGAGAAACATCAAACATAAAATGATGCACAGGTAGAGGGTGGACAGAACATTCTTGTATGTTGTTGGAGCTGAAGAGGAAACTGAGCTGAGCTGTATGTATCCAGAGCTTAAAAAGCATTACAGCCCACACATGAAACAAAGGATCTTTGGTATTTAGAAAGGCTAAAAAGAATCCCCCAGACATTTTCCAAAAAAAAAAGCATTCCTTTTCAAACACTGTTTTTATAAAACATTGAGAGCTTGTTTTTAGAAAAGAATGAACGCAGTACAATCTTTGTAAGATAATTATAAACTTCTCCCCTTCTCCTTTAAATCTTCTTTTAAATCTGTTCAATATTGATCAATCAACACGTGGAAGTCTAAGTGGGTTTCTACGGTTTCTTCTACCATTATGCGAATGGCGTGGTGGAGTCGAAAAATACCCGGATGATCACATGGCGGAAATTCAAGCCAATAAACCGTCGCTATTGAAGTTAAGGTGGCTATATTAGCACCCTTTCGTAGAAATCGGGCATTATGCACCAATCACGATTGAGACGGCTTTTTTATGAACCAATGAAATTTAAGAAACAAAAATGCGTAGGTTTGGACAGTAAGATGAAAAAAACAGAAAAACAACAAGATGCCCTTGCAGGCATAAGGATTTCTGCAAAACCAGCTGAAGTATGAAAAAAGAAAGACATGAAAGCTGAAGCTGAAGTATGAAAAAAGAAAGACAATTGACATTCTTGAAATTTAAGAAAGATCATTTCTGCAGATCATGTACTCCCCAAAAATCTGGAAAAAACATAATTTTCACTATGCAAAACTTTATACCAATAAGCACCAATAAACTTGATTATATCTGAATGACGTAATGTTCTTTATTTTGTTGGTACGAAATGATATTAAAGATTCAGTGATCAATTCAGATAAGACAATGTAAGTTAATGTAAATGCCTACCATCCTAAGAGAATTCCTAATTCACAAGCACAAAAAGGAAAGCGTAGATTTTAATGATACAAAATACATCTATATATACATATAAAATCAACATACATAACTGAAACAGAAATTTGTGCTTTAATTTGAGTAACATATGTCATTGCTATCTTTTTAATTTAGAAACATGCATTACCTGAACTAAATTTCATGAAAAGATTATAAAGATTTATTCAGAAACTTAAAAACATTACATTTTTAATTACGTATACACGCCAGGGCATTATGAAACAATAACTGACACAACACAAAACTTACATTAACTCCCAATAAACTTAATGAACAAAATAACATCAAATTTATATGCTTTCAGATATTACAGTGATTACGCATGTACGGTCAATCTTCCATCCAAATTACTAAGACTTCCCAAACACAAAAAGATTAGGATTATGAAAGACCTACACTTACCAAAATTAGCAAACATTTTTTTTTTTTTTTTTTTTAAATTAGTCGCTCAATACAAGGTTTAAAACCACTAATGTGTATTGAGGTACAAGGAGGAAAGCTGACGATGGACATTACATTTAAAGTGTTGAAGATTATAATGAGAAGGAAAAACAGACTTGGGTAAAGAATTCCAGAGAGTGGAGGAGCGAGGGATGAAACTTTTGTTGGTAAAATTTTTTTGATGATTTTAGGATGCTGACAGTGTGATCATGGCAATTAGATGAATATCTTATTTATTTATTTATTTATTTATTTACGAATGTTTACCCAGGATAGCCTCTTCAGTACCTTAAGGTACTGTTATCAATGAGGGTCCTGCGAAGGAGGTCCTAGAGCATTTAAAGCCCCCATTTGGGCTACGGAAGCTGTAGTGACAGAAACCGCTCAACTAGACAACCACCCTAGACATCATTCCTACTCTCTTGCTGAGTGCTAAGCAGAGAGGAGTGATTCACACTGTTATAGTCGCTGGCATGACTCGGTCGGGGATTGAACCCGCGACCTCCCGAACAGGAAGCGAGCACTCTACCACAAGGCTACCAGTCGGTGTTTCGCTTGAAAGTTTTTAATGCAGGGATGAGAGAAGAGAGCTCAGTTGAACATTTTCCGTAAAAGTATTTATAAAAGAGGCAAAGAGACGCCACAGATCTGTGATGGGAGAGTGTGTCAAGTTTACTTGCAAGTTCATCACCAACAGCATTACAGATTCTTTTCTGGATACGATCTAAAAGATTTAGAGAATCAGAGGGTGCACCACTCCAAATATGGCAACAATACTCAATACAAGGTCGAATAGTAGATTTATAGAGGTAAAGAATGGTATCAGGGCTGAGGTATGCTCGTGCACGAAATAGGGAGCCCACCTTCATCGAGGCTGACTTAGCGATTGCCTCAATGTAGGAGCGCCAGGAGAAGTCCTGTGAAAGAGTGATTCCAAGGAGACGAAAGGAGTTGTTTTCTTCCAACTGGGTGCCTTTCATGGAAACTGACTGTAAAAAGGGATCTTTAGTATGATTTACAAATAAAAGTTTGGTTTTTGTGGAATTGAATGTGACCAGCCATTTCTCTCCCCACTCAACTATAGATTGCAGATCAAACTCAATTTCGCCTGCCATTTCTACCTGGCTGAACAAATCTGATTTTGGAATACAGGAATAGATGGTTGAATCATCAGCATAGATGGCAAGCTTGGAAATAATGTCATCAGGCAGATCATTGATGAAAAGAAGAAAAAGGGTTGGGCCAAGGACAGAACCTTGGGGAACTCCTGCGTTGATGGAATGTGTCGATGATGATTGCCCGTCTAAAACAACCTAAAGCCTACAATTACCAATGAAGGAACGAATGATCTCATAAAGGAGACCCTTAACTCCATATGCAGCAAGCTTTTTCAAAAGGCCAGTATGCCATACTTTATCAAATGCCTTGGATATGTCAAGAGCAACAGCTCTTGCCTCCCCAGATTTATTTAAGGCAGTGTAGATTCTATCAGTTATCACTGTAAGGAGGTCAGCAGTTGAGCGTTGGGAGCGAAAGCCATATTGAGAATCTGAGAAGAGGTTATTAGATTCAAGGTGATTAACAAGAGCATTATTGATAAAGGCCTCAAAAACATAACTGAAAGCAGAAATTTGAGTTAAAGGATGTCCAGTATTTAGAATATACAAGTAAGGTAAAATAGCTAGAGAAACATCAAACATAAAATGATGCACAGGTAGAGGGTAGTCAGAACATTCTTGTATGTTGTTGGAGCTGAAGAGGAAACTGAGCTGAGCTGTATGTATCCAGAGCTTAAAAAGCATTACAGCCCACACAAACAAAGGATCTTTGGTATTTAGAAAGGCTTAAAAGAATCCCCCAGATATTTTTCAAAAAAAAAGCATTCCTTTTCACATACTGTTTTTATAAAACATTGAGAGCTTGTTTTTAGAAAAGAATGAACGCAGTACAATCTTTGTAAGATAATTATAAATTTCTCCCCTTCTCCCCTAAATCTTCTTTTAAATCTGTTCAATATTGATCAATCAACACGTGGAAGTCTGAGTGGGTTTCTTCTACCATTATGCGAATGGCGTGGTGAAGTCGAAAAATACCCGGATGATCACGTGGCGGAAATTCAAGCCAATAAACTGTCGCTAATGAAGTTAAGGTGGCTATATTAGCACCCTTTCGTAGAAATCAGGCATTATGCACCAATCACGATTGAGATGGCTTTTTTATGAACCAATGAAATTTAAGAAACAAAAATGCGTAGGTTTGGACAGTAAGATGAAAACAGAAAAACAAGGACGATCGTAAAGTATTTCTTGCTTACGCAGAAATCCAAATAACTTCTTTTATTTTATTAAATTCAATGACACTCTGCCCTAAGTATATTTTAGGGCTGTTAAACCAATTGTATATATTAGAGAAATTTTTTTTGTGGATATCAATGTACACAATAACTGATAAAAAAGAAACTTTTAGGAGATTATACAGTTTTGTTTCTTCTTTGAACACGTGACACGGGTTCATTGATGCTAAAGTCGCTAAAAAGTGACGCAAATGAAAACGCCCATAACTTTCTTAAAAAAGCTGACAGCTCAACAAAATAACTTGTGACTGAAAGCTAAATGATATAGCTAGGCAATAAAAGTAATTTTAAAGGATTTCTAATGTTCAATTTTTGGGAATAATGGATGAAAAAGTAAGATTTTTGCAATTTGATAGTTGACAGTTTGGCACGATGTAAAATTTCTTTACATAAATGCCTGGTTACAAATTTTTGATTTGGGTGATCCTTGGTTATACCTCTTACCAAATAAATTAAAGTTGACATCATACAAACATTTTGAAATGAGTTTCAGAACATTTTACTGCGTTAGGTAATGATTATGACTCATCAAAAACGAGAAAATTTGTTGCTAACATCGAAAAAAATCCAATACGCAATGCAATGGGTTCTGCTCTTCTACCGAAACTGATCTGAACGAACGTGATCTCCGTAACGGTTGATCGTAGCGGAACGATCCCATACATTTTTTTGATCAGTTTTTCGAGCTTTACAACATGGGCACACTTATTATTGCCAAATCCTTAATTTTAGTTTTCTTGAACCGAATGCAGGCTGAAGGTGGACATGGGCGGCGAACAACACCGACTTGGCGGCTAGTCTATATATGTGACGTTCCAGGGGATTTTGATAACAAACGATAAAACGTTTAAAAACCTTTAAACGTTTTTCATTTTGTTGAAAAACGTTTTTTCATTAATGAACAAACGTTTTCTTGTTATGTGTGCAACGTTATAAACGTTTTTAAAAACGTTTTCATAAACGTTTAAACATTTTTTTAAAAATATTTTTATAAAAAACGTTTTTACATTAATCCATTTTTTCACAAAAAACATTTTCAACTTTAATCGTCCAGTGGATTTTGGTATCGTTGCATTTCTCTGCAAACGTAAACAAGTTTCGTTTGAAGAAGTGTCCAGCGGTTTGTTTATAATCACATTCGTATGCGCCATTTTTGGAAAGTTCGTTATTAAAACCAGTTATAATTAAAAAACTTTTCATCTTTTACTTCATGATTCTTTGATTTTATTTTGATTTTTAATGAACAAGGTGCGTTCTTTTGTTTTGATTTATTTTAATGACGTCAATATTCTTCAAGTGTGTACTTTTTTAATATGCATTTGCAGGTTACACATGTAAGCATATTAGAATACATTGACTACCTGGTTATCATTCATTTAAAGATTAAAGAAACAACAGCTGTTTTCAAAGTTTCCACAAATAGAAACCGTCCGCTATAATTCTGTTGATTCCATAATAGAACGAATTTGACATTCAGATGAAAGATTCGGACTATTGGCCACAAGACAGAACTCTTGATGTGTGCTTCCATAATCTGAGCTGATCTACCTCTTCACAACTGGAAGAGTCTGTCTAAAATCACCACCTAAATGAACAGCCTTTCCAACAAATTGTACATCACTGTTTCAGATATCTCTGAACACTCTATCAATAGCCTCAACTGCATGGCTAGGAAAAACACTTGCCTCATCAAATATTTCAATATGCTGGCTATGTAAGAAATCGACATGGCTACTATTAGACATTGCACGTTGAGTTTTCCAAAATAGGAACAGAAACAGGTAGTTTGAAAAGAGAATACACTGATGATGACCTCTGATGATGACCTCAGGAACGTGACATCAAAATATAGATCAAATAAAATATGATGAAGCTTCTGGTTATCTTATTTATCATAAAACTTTATGCCGGTCTGGATTTATTCAGAATACACTGTGTTACCATTTGCACCAATGGTACCTAGATGTTATGGCATCAGTTTCAAAAAGGTAAACCAGATTTATATTTCGCTTTTTACATGCAATCCTAAATGGGCTGAAATTGTTCAAAATCTTTTGCCTGGTCAAACTGCATCAGATAGGCTGGGTCTGGTTGAACGAGTATTTAAATTGATATTATCAAAGATTCTGTTCTAGGTGTATCTGTAGCACAGGTGAATGCTATAGAATTTCAAAAATGGGGCTTACACGCTGTTACATCTTGGCAACAAATTTAAGTTGCGAAATACTGATGAAATTGATTCATTGTATCAGCACGAATTCCAAATGGGGAGCAAGAACCAGAACTTTACAATAAGTGTCTTCAATCGTGCATGCAAGATGATAAGTGCAGCAAAAGCTTTCCGTAGAAATTCAATGAAACTGTTTTAAATATGTGGATGGTTATCCTTTATATCACCAACCAGATGAAGAACTGTTCAAAATCGAAACATGGATCTTGAAAACAGTCCTGTACAACCCTTTTCTCAGTAAAAAGTATAATGCATTTTAGATGACAAAGCCGTGGTGTAAAACTTTCGTTTTTAAGCTCAAATGACAGATTTCAACTTTCCTCATGTTTGCCGATATATTTTTTTTGTCTATTTCATTATTTGAGTCCGCAAGTTTCTGTCTCATTGTAATTACTTCATTTTGATAAAATCTGATTGACTCTGATTTCATCCATGGTGCTGGGGGTCTAGTAAAATGGATTTTCTTTATTGGTGCATGAGCATCAACACAGCTGGTGATGAGCTAATTTCATTCAGCGATTTGATCTTCTGGATTATTATATACGCACACTAGAGAAAGTGGAAGTAAGCTAAAGTCCTGCAGAAATTTGTTGATGTCGAGATTCTTCTCTATGCGAACAAATTTGTATCTTGGCTGGAAACTTGACTTCTTAATGTCCAGGACAACGTAAGGTGCATCATGATCCGATATCGCAAGCGATTACATTCTCTTGAGCTTACTGCTGATGTTGCTTGATATATGGTCTATGAGTGTTTTTATTATTGTGAGTTGGTTTCGTTACATGTTGCTCGAGGTCGAAACTTTTTAGAATGTCAAGATATTTAAGCACTGTATGATTTTAGAAGTAAAGAAGGTTGATGTTAAAGTCCCCAGTCAAAACAATAATACTGTCCCACATTTGTGAGACCTTCGTCAGCACTATATCAAATTTATCCGGCCACTCACACTTTTCAATGTCGTTTGAGCTGGGCTGGTAAAAAACTCCTAAAAGGAAGGAGCTGTTCCTGCTTTTCCCTTTTACTTGCAACCACTGATGTTCAATCAAGTCATCTAATTTTCTCAAATCCTCCAGATGGAATATTCAATGCCATCTCTAATATAAAACCTGCACACCTCCTCCTTCAGACTCTCTAACCAGGTACCTGAACATAATCAATTTCCGTTGAACCAAGTCTTGCTTACAGTTAAAATGTCTAATTCAGTGGTGGAAAGCATTTGTGAAAACCTGTCATAGCTGGATGGAAGTGATTGAGTATTCGAGTGGCCTATTTTAGTACGATTGGCAAATGTCAAATTCGACGTTGTATGGGAAGCAATAATTATAGGGGTGTCCCAGATTGTGTACAAGTCCTGTACTTTACTAAATGGTAAGACCATTAGACTGAAGTTATTGCAAGTCCAGTTTACAGGTGCTTTATTAGTAATACTTTTTTGCTTAATTGTAGACAAACTGGAGCAACTGACGTGTGTGAGATGTTTGCAGTTTCCACAGAGGAGGCGTTTGCGATATGTCCCTACACCTTTATGACACGAGTCACATTTCGGAACTTTTATTTTGCCAACTTTTACTGTTTTACTGTTAGAACCAGGTCCAGGATTGGTTTCTACATTGCCAGATAATAAGATGTTGAAGGTTGCTGAAGTGTTGGCATAATATAATACGGGTGATTTTGCTTGTTTGCATTTGTGATTCCAGCGGGGTTTCTTTGTACTAAGTATGTAGGTAATCAGGAACTTTTATGAAAAAAATGGAGGGTTCTGGTGGACTTTGAAAAAAAAAATTTTTTTTCGAAGAAAATATAGGATTTTAGAGGATTCAAATTTTTATTTTTGTATTATTTATTTATGCAAACTCTATTTTTGTATAAGAATTTTCAAACCATTCAACATCAATGCAAAAAACGAAAAATATTTGACAGTTTGCAGCTAAATGACAAATTATAAGTGGCCTGATAAAACTCAAACTTCAAAAATATAGGCTACTATCAAAAACATTCCATTGCACTTTTTATGTTACCTGAAAAAATATATAGGATTTTAGTGGAGATCCTAGTAAATAAAACAGTTTTTAGAGGACTATAGAGGACTTCAGAGGACATTTTTCAAAAAATAGGACTGGTAATAGTTCATTAGACACAATTGTTCTAATTGATACTTGAAGCAGAAGGAATATAACTGTCTACCGTATGGTTTCCACATCGTGTCCAATACAAAGCTCAGTCTTTTGAGTCTTTTTCCTTCTTCTTTGGCCTTAAAATCAATCTCGATAAGGGTCCAACTCACTCCCGCCCCAGTCTCAATTGAAATCTCAGGGATGTGTTGATTTTTAAATAATCAAAATTTAACAGGTTTTATTTACTTCCCTTTACAACAAAGGGTAAAACAAAAATTTCTAAATTTTAGGCAGTTTTTTTCTGATCAAGGTGGATTGACAAGCTTTGGTCTGATTTTTATTTCCTTTTATTTTTTTATCATGAACTTCTTGAAACAATCAGTTTTTAGCTTCAGATCACGTTTTATCAGTACGCAACCATTTTTAAATGATTGCACGCAAGATTTCAATTGAAAATTCATAATTACCTTGGAAAGCAAACAGAAGAAAGGTCAGTCAATGAATTTTCCATAAGTTCAATAATCTCTGCCCGTAAAAGTCTTCTTAATACTTTATATAATTCTTTCATTTGATAACCATGTCCAAGGTCTTGAAATGACAAATTAACAAACTAAAGATGGTAATTAATAAAGACAGTTAATAATTTATTTTAATGACTTTTAGTGACCTTAAACTCAAAGCGGACACAGAAAAAGCCAAAATACCTCACATTGCTCCCATCTTTCAAGAGGGCTACTGAATTGTTTTCTTTTTCCTCTGCCACTTTTTTCTAGCATGGTTTGTGTAATTTCATTTTCATTTTTTCCAATAATTCTTGCATGCTCCTCCATTAACCATAACGTATCCAGATTGAAACCAGCAGGTGCTTGGTTTAAAGGGATAAATGATGTTAATCAGAGTGTAACACAACAATTGTGACATGTTAGACAAACATAAATCACAAATAATAACAACCGTAAAAAAAACAATTGTTTGTACTCAGATGGGTTAAAACTGTACTGTAAATCTAGTTAGTTGTGCAAAAACATGAAAAAAATTCTCACGGCGCTTTGGCGGCTATCTATATATGTATATAGCCGATTCTCTGTCTGTCTGTCTGTCTGTCTGTTTGTTTGTCTGTCACGCAAAATGGTAGATTGAGTAGAGAGAAATTATTTCTCTTCCTGTGGTGTGCAACGTCAAGTGTGAAACCATTGTATTGAGACCCAAATCAAACGCGACATTTGAAACAATTACAGTGATGTAAATAAGGGAATTTCATTTGGTCGGACATATACAAGCCTTGAAAGCATCAAATACAAATACTTGATTCTCAAATATGGACCCTCCTCAGAATAAATATTAACTGTGAATAGATGGCGAATATACATCCCAGTGAACTAGATTTATCATGAAATTTTTTTTAATAGGTTTGAAATAAGATAAAGAAATTAACAAAAAATATAATAAAAGAATGCTGTTCATCAATTCATTTCATTTGGATTACTAAAATTTGCGAGTTTGAGATGAAATCTGAAATGTGTTAGCAAATACTTGACTAGACTTACGGAAACTGCTGTGTCTATTAAAGATCTAGTTTCCTCAAATCAATTTTTTTTTTTTTTTTTAATTAGTTGCTCAATACAAGGTTTAAAACCACTAATGTGTATTGAGGTACAAGGAGGAAAGGTGACAATGGACATTACATTTAAAGTGTTGAAGATTATAATGAGAAGGAAAAACAGACTGGGGTAAAGAATTCCAGAGAGTGGAGAAGCGAGGGATGAAACTTTGTTGGTAAAAGTTTTTTGATGATTTTGGGATGCTGACAGTGTGATCATGGCAATTAGATGAATATCTTGTGTTTCGCTTGAAAGTTTTTAATGCAGGGATGAGAGAAGAGAGCTCAGTTGAACATTTTCCGTAAAAGTATTTATAAAAGAGGCAAAGAGACGCCACAGATCTGCGATGGGAGAGTGTGTCAAGTTTACTTGCAAGTTCATCACCAACAGCATTACAGATTCTTTTCTGGATACGATCTAAAAGATTTAGAAAATCAGAGGGTGCACCACCCCAGATATGGCAACAATACTCAATACAAGGTCGAATAGTAAATTTATAGAGGTAAAGAATGGCATCAGGGCTGAGGTATGCTCTTGCACGAAGAAGGGAGCCCACCTTCATCAAGGCTGACTTAGCGATTGGCTCAATTTAGGAGCGCCAGGAGAAGTCCTGTGAAAAAGTGATTCCAAGGAGACGAAAGGAGTTGTTTTCTTCCAACTGGGTGCCATTCATGGAAACTGACTGTAAAAAGGGATCTTTAGTATGATTTACAGATAGAAGTTTGGCTTTTGTGGAATTGAAAGTGACGAGCCATTTCTCTCCCCACTCAACTATAGATTGCAGATCAAACTCAATTTCGCCTGCCATTTCTACCTGGCTGAACAAATCTGATTTTGGAATACAGGAATAGATGGTTGAATCATCAGCATAGATGGCAAGCTTGGAAATAATGAGGACAGAACCTTGGGGAACTCCTGCATTGATGGAATGTGTCGATGATGATTGCCCGTCTAAAACAACCTTAAGCCTACGATTACCAAGGAAGGAATGAATGATCTCATAAAGGAGACCCTTAACTCCATATGCAGCAAGCTTTTTCAAAAGGCCAGTATGCCATACTTTATCAAATGCCTTGGATATGTCAAGAGCAACAGCTCTTGCCTCCAGTGTCTAATCTTAGCGGTGGCCCGACTGTCTGAGACAGTCAAAAGTTGGTTCAGGCCACCAAAAATTTTGAAAATCAGTGTTGCGGTGGCCCGACTGGACAGGCCAAAAAATAAATATACAAACGAGAGATTTGAAAAAAAAAACAAGAGCAAACAAGTATAACTTTGTAAGTTTAGCAAAGTGTCTTTACCTCCTCCTTCGAGCAACATTACGACAGTTCCTAGCTATTTTTATTATGTAATAAATACTAGGACACTCAACCATGTCTTAATAGCCAATCAGAAACTTTGATTTGATGTGCCTTATTATCAACTAAGATGGAGAGCATTTTTTACAAGCTTTGCAGGTGTTTTCTTAGTGACGCTATATTTGTTCAATTATACCTTCTTAATGCTACTAATTTTCGCGGGCGTCAACTATTGCGGTTTTCGTTAATTTTTTGCTCTTGTTTTTGTTCTTCAGACAATAATGTCATAGTGAGATTCATTTTTCGAATAAATGTTTTGAAATTTACATTCCATCGAACGCGAGCAATCAATATCGTGTCTAAAGCATGGTGAAAAGAAAAATATGTTTCTTTTCTGTTGATATGTATAAAGTGAGGGAGTTCAGATGATTGTTTTTAAACGATGTCACTTTTCACTTTTTTAAACCCGTCAGTGAAAAAATCAAAATTCTAAAAGAAGAACGAACACAGAAAGAACAGAAACAGAATGAAAATAAGTCAAAGTAATCAAAGAAGCAAGCGACCATATTTTTGTGATAACAAGGAGCATAAAAAACCTGGACCAAAGCCTAAAAAGCAAAAAGATGTTGATACTATTGAACTTTCCTAAACACTTTATTTCTTTTCGAAAACCATTCGTATTTGTAGTATATATCATGTGCAGACATTCTTGCTAACTTTCATTCTGTTTTATATCGTATTTATTCTACTGTATGCTGCATACATCCAGACTTCTGATGGACGTCCCTCCTATGTAAAGGTTGAATTAACGGAAAGCCTTTATGACCTAGCAAAATTTTCGTCGGGCCACCAAAGTTTCCATCGGGCCACCAAAAATTCTAAAACCAACGATGTCAATGGCCCGACGTGACACCCAGATAAAATCTTAAGATTAGACACTGGCCTCCCCAGATTTATCTAATGCAGTGTAGATTCTATCAGTTATCACTGTAAGGAGGTCAGCAGTTGAGCGTTGGGAGCGAAAGCCATATTGAGAATCTGAGAAGAGGTTATTAGATTCAAGGTGATTAACAAGAGAATTATTGATAAAGGCCTCAAAAATTTTACTCATAACTGGTAGGAGACTAATGGGTCTGTAATTTCGTGGATTAGATCGATCACCATAATTTTTAAAGACAGGAATTACAGAGGCAAACTTCCAAGATGAAGGAAAGCAAGATTCAGCTATGCACTTGTTATATAGACGAGAAAGTACAGGAAATAATTCAGGTGCACACTTTTGAAACAGGATGACAGGAATTCCATCAGGGCCAGTAGCCTTAGAAGCATCAAGATTTGAAATGATGGAAGATATTTTAGCTGGTGTGATAAAGCAGCTATCCAGTACTTTATTAGTCCTCAAGGGAAATTCCTGAACAGCATGGCCAGAGTCATCAAGAGTAGAGTTAGTACTGAAAATATTAGAGAAGAGTTCAGCTTTATCCTTAGATGATGATAAAACCTCTGGACCATTAAATATGGGAGGAATGGATGACCTTTTATTGTTGGTGACACTTTTAATGATGCGCCAAAAATCTCGAGAGCCAATTTTTTGTGAAGAGATACGATTACGAGTTTCTTGTTGATATGTAGACTTTGCATTATTAATGACAGATTTGCAGTGATTTCGTGCTTGGTTGAAAAGAACCTTATTATGAGAAGACTTCTCACGTTGATATTGATGAAAGTAAAGATTTCTGTGAGCAATTGCTGCAGCACAAGCAGGTGAGAACCAGGGAGAGGAGTGAGGTTTAACACAAAATTTTCTACTGGGGATAAATGCTTCAATACCAGATGTAAGCCAAGATGTAACTTCCTCTGCACATTTTTCAGCTGGATTTGAAAACACATTGGACCAGGGGACATCGCGAAGAAAGTCTCGAAAATTATCCCATTCACCACGTTCATAACTGAAGAGAGTGCCATGAAAAGGAGATTCAGAAGCAGCTTTGCAATTAAGAGATGTTAAGACCGAAACGACGCCATGGTCAGAGTTGCCAAGAGGGCCTTCACTAGATGCTTTACAGATATCAGGATTTGATGTTAAAAAGAGATCAAGTAAAGATGGAGATTGATCATCACGATCAGGAAAGCGAGTAGGGAAGTCAATGATTTGGTGAGAAGATTGAGATAGGGCAAAATTTAGAGTATGAATTCCTGAGTGAGAGATTCCATTTGAGAATTTGAGTCATTTTTCATGATGAACATTGAAGTCACCAAAAACAAATATGTTGGCACTGTGATGAATTGATAGGGCCTTGTCAATACTTTCAGATATAGAGTCTATAACAGAGCAGTCTTGGGATGATGGAGATCGATAAAGAAAGAACAGATAGCTTGTTGAATGGAGCAACGAAAGACAAAAGCACATGTATGGCAAATCAGGATCCTCCAAATCACTCACACGAGTTATAGGTAAATTGTCTCGAAGGTATACACCAAGGCCATGCATGTGGGTTTTAGAGTCCTTATGACGTAGAGGAAGATAACCTTGAAAGAGAAAGTCATTTTCTGTGTCAATATTGGAATTCAGATTAGTCTCCGAAATTGCAAGGATGCCAGGAAAGTTGTTAGAAATGAAAGCATGAATGTGAGAGAAATTTGTACGAAAACCACGGACATTTGTGAAAGATATGTTCAGTGGGGCTGGGTTAATCGAATTGGGTTTTGAAGCTGGTTTTTTTGTGTTTTTTCTTTGATTAACCATTTCATAAGAGAAGTTTAGATAGAGAAATTAAATAAAAGGAACAAACATAACATGTACTTGCAAAAAGTCTGATTGTGTGAATACTGATGGTTCATCAATAAACCTTCTGCCGTAACAGAAGGCTCAGGGTGTGGCCTTGACAAAGCACACCAGACACATTTGCTGGGAAACCCTCCATGCGCGACATGGCACAACAAATGTCCTGATATTTTACAGCTGCTGATGGAACAGCCTCTTTTAAGCGCTACCAAAAAAGTTCGGGTTCCTAACTATCAGCTGGCCTCAGACCAGTAACTTTTTTGAGTTGTACCCTCACCAAGAGATGACTTACCAGAGTTTCGACACAACAGCGATAGTTCACAAGCAGACAAAGAGCACATACAACAACTAGACAAACAGAAAAAAGTGAAAGAAAAACAGCGTTCGGACATATCCGATGACCAACCGTTATTTACATCACTGGTATAGGTGGCAATTTTTTTTAAAAAGTAATTTTATTTTTACATTATTGCTAAAAATTCAAGAAAATGCTGCTTAGAAACTTACCTTTCCTGATCCTTGGACATTTCAACATATCTGAAGTAACTTCAGCATCAGTAACTTCAAACCACTTGCAATATCTGTATTTTGAAGATGAGAGCTAAAATATTGACACATAAAATGAGTCACAAACTTCATAAACATTTTTAACTAAGGAAATTTCTTACGGGTATTAAAGGGTATTAATTTTTGCAGATTTTTGCGGGGTTTTCGTTTTCAATGGAGATTTTGCGGGAACTTATTTTCCCTTTCAAAGGGAAATGAATATTTTCACAGGAATTAATTTTGGTCATATGTAAAGCAAGTGTGAAAAAATGGTACTCAAACAAACAAAAAACTTATCCTATGTTAAATATCTATCCTATAAAAATTAATTATCTTAAAATGCTGTCAGATATTATCCTCATGATTTTGACTCTATCAATTATTAATAGCACAATTTTAATATTTATGTTAACCCTTAGTTTCTGATGTTAAATCTTTTCTTTAAATAACATATAAGAAACAAAAACAAAGGCACAGTCTTATGATGAAAACAATGTGTATTGCAATGACAAGTGATATTGAAATATAATTTATAGAAATAGTATTAGTATTAGTATGGTGAAGTAAAACAAATAGGCAATCAGTCTCCTGTTAATACTGGTGAACATGATATCCTGTATAAAGAATGAACTGTCTTTGAGTAGTGAAATAAATTAAATCAGCATGTAGTATAAACGGTATTGGTATAACTTCACTTTAAGCATAGCTTAGTAACAGGAAAATCCTGAGGTTATTATGGGCTGTAAACATACTCATTAAGCATACAACTAGGTTGGTAGCAACAGATTCGAATCTTGTGTAAATACAAATGAAATCATTTAGCTTATTACTGGCAAAATTTGGCTCAAATGTTCTTCTGGCACATCATCATTTTTATGATTTTCTTGAGCTGTAACAGAAATGACAGGTACAGCAGCAGATTCCATCAGCTTGACTTTCGTTTCCTGAAATTTATAGAAAGGTCATACAAGTAAAACTACAACAAAATATTTCTTGCTAAAATTTATTTCCAGGTTATGAATTACCATAAAAAAAATTCACTTCATTTTTGCAGTTGAATCAAAGTTTTTGTCAGCAGTTAAAACAACACAGTATATAAACCACTTCATGATTTTCAGTAAAACATTTCATAACCAACATTGACCTGTACAGCAAAGAAATATGGTATCTGTTGAGAAAAACCTGTGTTCCATAACAGAATAATTTTCCAAAAAACGTTACCCATCATGGTGACGCAATGAAGGAAATTTTGGTCCCTAGAATACCCTCAAAATCAATTTCTGGGATAATTCTCACTAGAAATTTTCAATTTACTTATCTCGCAAACTTGCCAGAATTCTGACAAAGGACAAATTTCTATAACGTTAACAAGACTCACTCAAAGAAGATTTACTGCATGCTCATAAGTTGACTCATTCATAAAAAGTACTGTAATAAACTATGAAGTCAACAAAAAATACATCTGGCAAAATGCCAAGAAAAGTCGGAAATGATCATAGAACATCCTTTCTGAATTTCAAAAGGAATTTGACAGCTCGTGTACAGTGTCTTATCTAAAGATTTTATCTGGGTGTCAGGTCAGGCCATTGACATCATTGGCTTTAGAATTTTTTGGCCCAAAACGAAAATTTATCAGGGGGGGGGCTTTGAGTGTTTGCACCTAATGCAAGTAACCTTGGAGAAAATTGATTTTTGAAATAATAACTATGAGAAAAAAAAACTATGAGGTCAAGGACTACGCCGCTACAAATAAACAGAAAAATTTCCAGCCTAGGTCAAAAGGCTAGCCCTGTAAATGGGCTGGCTCGGCTTCCATTTAAACAGCCCCTAAGAGACACCTGCAAAGCTTGTAAAAAAAAGTTCTCCATCTTAGTTAATAATAAAACACATCAAATCAATGTTTCTCATTGCTGGTTAAAAACATGGTGGAGTGCCGTAGTATTTATCTATAGTACGTAATACAAATATAATAGCTAGGAAGGAGATAAAGACTTGTAAAAAACTATGTCTTAAAGTTACAAGTTGATTTTCTTTGTTCTTGTTTTTTTTTCAAATACCCCGTAATTGAGTTTTTAAATCATTTTTATAATTTGTATTTATTCTTGCCTGCCCAGTCGGGCCAGCCAACCTAGCCCTTTGGGGGCCTGGTTTTAAAAAATGTGCTGTAACTATGTCAGTGTTGAATCATTTCAAAATTATATGTTACTAATATCTCAGGCCTGGTCGTTAGAGGCGTGCGGTCGCACATGCACGTCTCCACACACACCCAGACATATTAAGACGTGTGCCTAACTTGTAATCACCAGTGCAACAACAAAAAACTTTTACTTAAAACTCAACAAAAATTCATTCACAATTATGTTGGAAGTAAAAAAAAATTGGTTCTTCGATAAAATCTTATAATAAACTGTAAACAGAATAAACAGAATAAATCTTTACTTTATTTCAAACATGTTTTGAAGTAACAAAACAAAAGGATGCAAAGTTTGATCTTTCTAGTTAATATGTTATCAGTTACAAAATAAGTAAATGATAAAAACAAATTAATAATTAATGAGGCTTATATAATTCTGCATACTTTTAATTCGAAGAATGTTGTTGCGATATGTAGTGTCAAAAACGGCTGGTAGAATCAGTCAAAGAACAAGACGGTAAACTGATACGGTACATTATGTTCGACAGTACAGGATCTCACGTCAGACATGTTGCACCAATGTCGGACGCTTACTTACAGCCCTACATCATTTTGTTATATTTCTTGTTAAATCGTTTTGGTGAAAATCTCAATTTCAATGATGCATTTCAAAATCACAAAAAAGTATATTTTCAAATACTGTGCAGACACAAAATCTGCTCCTGAGCACAAATCCAGCTAATACCCTTAAAAAACTTCAAAATTCTAACCAAAAACACTTTTAATCGGCAATAAACCGTGCTGCTACAGGAAGATAGTTAAATTACACAATCTGTGTAAAAATTGACATCCTATGAGCTGAAACAACCGCAGAAGTCTTCCCCTGACATGTGGCAACTGCAAGCGAACTGTGCATTATAGGTGTACCAGATTGGAAATCTTTATAACCAAGAAGGGCCAAAAGTACATGTGAGCAAACTGTGTCAATATTCCTCTGAATTTCCTCAAAAAGATGGAGGACTACGACCCCAATCAGTCCTTTGAAGTTGAAGAACTTACGCAAGCACTGAAGGATATTCCGATAGAAAACAGTAAAACCAAAACAATCAACCACACTTTACGGGATAAACAGAATGAATACTGTAACATCATGAAAGAGGAAGTCAGCGTCCTTAAAACACATAAAGAAGCAATAGCAAAGCTGAAGAATGAAATCAAGAAAAGCGAACAGCAGATCACGGAACATGAAAAGAAAGAAGCTAACATGGTGAGTGAAATTGAAGCCCTAAGAAAGAGGATGATCGGAGAAGGTAGTTCTGCTGAAAGTTCAAGGAATTCGAATCAACCTTGCTACCCAAAGTTCAGGAAAACATTCAGAATCTGGAAGAAAAATTCGACATGGCTGTGGAAAAAAAGTCTACTTATGCTGATTTTGTTGGATGTGCCCCTGCATATCCCACAAATATTCCAGCAGCTACCAATACAACTATTCAGGCACTAATAACAGAAGCAAAAAATGAGGAGCTCAGGGACGTATCCAGCCTAAATTTGGGCATAGCGTTTTTGTGTAGTGAGTTAAACCTACCAGCTGGGGTCTGGGGGGAAGGGGGGCGCTGTAAGCGCTGTACCTCAGTGGGGTACGGGGCGAAGCCACGAGAAAATTTGAAATATGAGCTCTCTGAATGGCACTGAAGAATGGGTACAAAGACACTTGGTAGCAAGGCAAAATCTCTTGGTTACAGAGAAATTCTAATAAAATTATCACAAAATAATTTATGAAAGCAGAAAAAAGTTCAACTTGATAAACTTTCTTCGTGAGTGAATCGCTCCTTCTTGAAGTAGCCTCGTTTCAATTTTTAAAGCAAATTAGGGGACCACAAATCTGTTGTCAGTGAGTCCATACATGCGAAAATCAGGACCGAAAATAGGTTCTACTTAAAGTTAACACTCTAAAGCCAGCTTTGGAATAAACAATCTTATGATATGATCTATAAGGATTATTTTTGTAAGATGAAACAAATATGTTACTCATTATTTTGATCAGGTGAGAATGATATTGAATCTTTGGACGCAGACGTCAGTCATATTAAGCGAAAACAAATCTAATTATTAAAATAAATGAAGCGTGATGTTAAATAATTAATTTTGAAATTGACACTTACTTTTTTACTGAAAAGTAAACACACCTGGCTTAAAGCAAGCAGTTTTTTCTTTCAGACAGAATGAATGAAAGAATAAAATTAATAAAAAAGATAAAATTCCGAGTCCAAGTTCCTTAAACTGTCGTGGATATTCTGAGGAAAAAATGATACAAAATTGGTTTAACATAATGTTACAACGGTCTGCATACATGAAAAGATTATGTAACTAAATGTAGCATTAACTTTTCAAACTTCTTGCGTGTACAGACTCGAAAAAAAACTTTCTTGGTAACGCCATATAACCAAAGTAAAAACGTTAAAAATGTGTTTGACTTTTCGGTTTAAGTTAAAGTTTACAGATTACTGAGACGTTTTTATTTTTTTTTTCTTAGAATCCCTATGCATTTACCGAAGACAAATTTAGTCAATTCAGGATGAGACCATCAATGACGCAACAAAAAATAGAAGATGAAATGAGACTTAAAAAACGATATCTACAGATATGAAGATCTTCTCAGTACTACCACGCTCTCTCAGAACACCACGCTTCTCGTGGAACGAAGCGGAATGGAAAACTAACAGAGGATTTACCGTTTCGGGTAATCTGTTTATCTGTTTATCTGTATCGCGGAGGCAAAACAAGTAATCTTTTTTAACTAAAAAACGTTTTTACATTAATCCATTTTTTTACAAAAAAACATTTTCAACTTAAACTGTCCAGCGGATTTTGGTATCGCTGCATTTCTCTGCAAACGTAAACAAGTTTTGTTTGAAGAAGTGTCCAGCAGTTTGTTTATAATCACATTCGTATGCGCCATTTTTGGAAAGTTCGTTATTATTTTAATCTTTACTTAATAATACTTTGATTTTATTTCGATTTTTAATGAACAAGGTGCGTTCTTTTGTTTTGATTTATTTTAATGACATCAATGTTCCTCAAGTGTGTACTTTTTTAAATATGCATTTGCAGGTAACACATGTTAGTATATTACAATACATTGATTACCTGGTTCTCATTCATTTAAAGATTAAAGAAACAACAGCTGTTTTCAAAGTTTCCACAAATAGAAACCGTCCGCTATAATTCTATTGATTCCATAATAGAACAAATTTGATAGAATTGCTATTTTAGTAAATCCTCGGGGAAAAGTTTTATGTTTATTTTCGTAAAGATGTATTTTCACTCGGTGAAGGTGAAAGTAGTTGAAAACGGCTAATTTTTATAGAAACAGATCTGGATAAACCTTAATTTCTCTGTTTTGAGAAACATTTCACTTTCACAAAATTAAGATGCACTGTTAATCAAATTGCTTGGTAACGTTTTTAGTTATATTTATGGACTTTATTTTGATAACGTTTTCATGTTCTGGGGCGATTGGCTGTCATATGATTTGATTCGCCCAATCAACGGCAGCTATGACTTGCTGAAGTTAAAACCTCCCGAAAATTTCAACTAAAGGCCAATTTCCACTTTATTCAACTCAACTCAAATCTAAATCAAAAATTAGTTCGCTTATACGTGCGACGACAGTGAACGATGTGAAAACCGGGCTATAGTTCCGTCTTCCTTGCTAAATAGCAGCCGAAGCAAGAGCTCTTTAGCTCTTTATTATGAGGCATTGTTTTTAACAATAAAAACATTTTTAATGATAAAACGTTTAAATGTTATTTTGCCATAGAATGCATGGCTCCAACCTCGTAGTTTGCCCGCGCAGTAGGTCTAAACATTCCGTTTCCAAAATCGTTTTTTAAAAACGTTTTTTTTACGTTTTTGAAAAAACGTTTTTTAGAAAACGTTTTAACGTTTTTGAAAAAACGTTTTTAAAAACGATAAAACGTTTTTAAAAAACGTTAAAACGTTTTTCCAAAAATAAAAAACGTTTTTAACATTTTCTAACGTTTTATCGTTTGTTATCAAAATCCCCTGGACGGTCACAACTTTTGTTTCAATAGCCAAAAAAACTACTACAAACCCGGGAAGAAGTTCACGAAAGTATTAAATTTATAGAATCATACTTTATGTCATCATTCTTAGTACTGTAAATGTTAATACTTTAGTGCAAGGAGTCAATAAATATAAAAGTTGAAATTTACCAATTACCCACATAATAAACTAACCAAGTGTATGTCTTCGACAAGAAAGTTACTTGTGTTAAAGTTACTTCTTTTACATGTTCTTTTTTCTTCGTTTTATTTCAGCAACAACATTGCAATGTCTTCCAACGTTGCTGCACAAAATGTGCGTTTTCGTTATGTAGCAAGATGTGTAAAAGAGCTGGGGAAGAGTGTGTACGAAACAGGTAAGAGTTTGATGTTACCATACAGCCTCGGGTTGGATTGATCAATTTTATCCACTATGACCGTTATGTCGATTTTGGTTTCTGACATTCTGCATTTTTTGATGCATCTCTACCCATACGAAAGCAAGTTGATAGCACTCCGAGCGAGGTGATGATCTTGCACGTTTTGGTGATTTTGTGATCTTCTAATACTGTTTCAGTTTAAAAAAGAAGTATTTCTAACGTAACAAATAAAAGTTTTTGGGCGCATTATTTTGGGCGCCCATAGCGTTCAAACGCTATCAAATTGTCCCTGGATAGGTCCCTGGTAATATAAATGCCAGCTGTCAGAAGTTGACTACATTTTGAATAATTACTCTGTAGAATTTGAACATCTGAATAATCAAAATATGACAAGAGGGATTGCACTTTACGTTAGGAAATCGATATCGCACAAGAAAATAGAGAAATCATGCATTCTGACAAAACAGCAAAGACCGAAAGAATTGCTACTGACAGAAATTCGTCTTCAAAACAAACGAAATCATGCTGCTTGCTGTTGTGTACCGTAGCCCATATAGTAGCACTGAAGAAAACAACCAGATCAACCAGTTTTTTCGAGCAACTCTCGGTATGAAAAAATATGACCACATAGTTATCGTCGGTGACTTTAATCGAAGGGATATTAATTGGGAGACACTAACATATACCAGCAGGCAAGACCAGGACTTCATTGATGCAGTTAAAGGTAGTTTTCTGACACAACATGTGAATATGTGAAAGATATCAAATACACTTCACCACTTGGCAAATCCAATCACGAACTGCTTAAATTGATCTACCAACATCAACCTGAAAAGCTTCCATCTAAAGTTGTTTCTGATTTTAACAAAGCTGACTTTGAAAGAATGACAAAAATTCTTGACATCATTTGGACAGAACATTTTAAAGACTGCAAAGATGATATCAACAAGCTATGGAACAAATTTGAGGCAATGTATAAGGAAGCCGAAGTAATATGTATACTAACAAGAACAGTAAAGACTGGGAAAAGAGTGTTCATGTATCACCTCAATAAAAAGACGATGGCTAAAATGAAAAAGAAATACCAGCTATGGAAAAGGTTTATTGATAGCAATAATAGAAACTGACCAAGAGAAAGCAAATAGATGAACCAACGGTACCTGTTGCACTTGACAGCCTGAAGAAACCAATAATTGAAAGTGACTTTCAACTAAAGATGACGCAAGAAATGGTTTTAAAAAAATTAGAGAAATTGAATCCCAGCAAAAGTCCTGGTCCGGATGGCCTGCATCCACATGTATTGAAAGAACTAGCGACCATGATTGCTGAACCACTTCACATGATATTCAAACAATCTTACACCATGGGGAAAGTCCCATCTGCTTGGAAGAGAGCTAACATCACAGCCATCTATAAGAAAAAAGGTGACAAAAATTCTGCTGGAAATTACAGACCAATTAGCCTGACTAGCATTGCATAAAAATTTTCGAATCGATAATGCGTAATTCTTCGCTATCATATGTCAAAGCCAATAAACTTTTTAGTCTGTCAGCTAGTGAGGGTTAACCTTGACTATCAATTGAACGAATTGGGACCTATGTCATGTTGAAGGTATATATCTGAAGTTTCAAAAAAACAATGTTAGCAATTCTGAAATTGGTATATATTTTACAGACCAGAATGAAAAATTTACACATTTTTTAAAGGAACTATGTTTTCAAAAAAAAAACGGCTGTAGTTCTATGTCAATGGAAGGTATATGCTTTACATTTTGTACAGAGCTTGGCCAAAATGTGGGGAATCAGGAAACTAACACAAAAAATGGAAAAAAGTTATTTTGCGTGCCGACGTCAGCAAAAAATATGAAATTTTCATGTTTTTTCTTATAACTACCATCTTTTGTTTCTTATAAAAAACATTTATAGAATCGTTTCCAGAAATGTTTTTTCTGGGTTATAATGAGCACCTATTTGAGAGCATGTACACAAAACTTGAGCTAATTTACATCATTATTTGGCAAGTTAGAGGCAAAATAAGACATGATCCAAATTCCTCATATTAGTGCAGGTTGGGATGGCACTGCACAAGGTCCCGTCGGATCAACATCAGCAAACGTTTGTTTTTTTCTGAAACCTTGAAGAAAATACTACCAAAAAAAATATGGTGCCAATTTTTTAAAAGAAAATTGAGTATTTTAAAGGCCAGGATAAAATGACGTCACAAATCACTTTATTTACTTTAATTACAGATAAAACAATCTTTTTGTACAGACCTTTTTACTATTAATGCCCTCAACTAATGCTAAGAGTTTAACTATATCTTCACTTAGTCTGGTGACAATCGTATATTTTACAGTAAGAAGAAAAAGAACAGAGCCGGTTTTAAGGTATTTCTTGCTTTCACAGAAATCCAATAATTCTGCTGGCTGGTTGCACACCTCTCATGACAAGACCTGGGTGCTTCCTCAAAAAATGTTTTAATACATAAATTTAAAGCTAAAAATAGAGCGTTTTGTGAGAAGCAGGTATTTTTTAATGCTCAAGCAATTACTCCTCACAGGATGAAATGTTTATTTTTCTTATGACGAAATATCTTTATTTTTAATAGTAGACACCATTGTTTAAAAAATGTCTACATATTTTTTCATATACACGTGGGGTGTTTCTTCATAGAAACTTTCTGTATTAGAAAAAACCCCGGAAATCATAATGAATGAAAAGAAATAATAAATTAAATAAAAAAAATTGACATATAAATTATACGTAGAGATAATCGAGGCGTGCGAAAAGCAGCACGTCTGAAGCAATTCAAGAACTGTTAAGGCGTGCTTTTTGTTGCATGTCTGAAGATTTTAAGGCGTGCGTGGAGGCGCGCGCGTGCGATCCCACGCCTCATATTACAAAGCCTGGGTTACATGGTTAAGAAATTATGATCTGGTCTGTAAATTATAAACCAACCCCCACTACACCTCTTTCGGCAATAAGATAATTTTCATCAATAACCTTCCTGATCCTTCACGTCTGCTCTGTAATGTTGATTCTTTTGTTGATGACACTTCCATAGATGAGTGCTACAATGTGAAACCTCATCTCTTTAATAACACTGAAATAGCTGGTTATCTGGAGCATGATCTCTCTGCAATTCTGGAATAGGGCCCTGACTGACGTGTTTCTTTTAATGCTTCTAAGATGCTCCTTTTAATCGTAACAACATTATTGATCACTTGTCTGTAAAAATGGATGGAAGTGACCTCCCTGAAGGTTGAAGGTTAGCTTCTTATTGCGTGTTCGAGGATACCTTACTAATGAGGCCATTCTGCTTCAATTAAAATTCAATCAAGTAATGTGAAAGTAACAGACATCCAAATTGTGGGAACATTCGAATAACCACTCCTCTTTGTAACCAAACCTTACCAAAGCAAATGAAAAAATATTTAGGAGAAGGAGAAATCAAGGAAGAAATAATTGACTTTTTGCTAAATGATTGGAAAACCAACAAGGATTATAAAGAAAAGCTCAAAAGTAGGTAATCTTATTATAATAATCCGCGTTGTGCATCCCACTTTTATTTTAGAGAGTGATATATTTAGTTTTATTTTACGGTCATCGTCCTCTTATGTGCGCGTAAAACCACGTAGAGGCGAGAGACACTTTTTTCACGATCATTCCAAAAGCACGTGGCATCATTTGACGTCAGTTATTTTTATTTTCACGGGGAATCATTGCATTGCATCCCCAATCGAACGCGACGTTTTTGGGGAAATATCTCGAGAACCAATAGGGATAACGTTTTTTGGGATCCGCGATACGGGTGAGGGGGTGACGCAACATTTGGGCCTAAATTTTATTTGGTACTGCGGTTATGACGTCATCAAAATCTTTGATCGACGATATCTCTGCAACGGTTGATCGGAGCGAAACGATCCCATACATTTTTTTGCTCAGTTTTTCAAGCTCTACAACATGGGTACACATTTGAGTTGCGATTCCATGATTTATTTTTTCGTCACGGGGTACGTACACCGAAATGGTGGAATTGACCTAATGTTTTCGAAGTTAAGTTCAGTAAAAAGGTTTTACCCGGGATACTAGTTATTTTAATATTGTGTAATCAAATGATTATTCGACACCTTAGCTGATTAAGATTGAATTAATAGTATTTCTAGCATTTATAGTTGTGTTTCTAAAGTCTGTTTAAAAATAGTGAGCACACTTTTAAGATTTGCTTGCCATTTGCTCAATACTGATTTTATATCATTGGAAACCTTATTCTTTGGCAATTTCCAAAATATATATCGCCAAAGAATAAGGTTTCCAATGATATAAAAATCAAATATATATGACTTTTGTATAAAAAGTTTGTTTTTTTCATCTTCTGTTTTCTTCATTTTCTTTTTCTTTTTTCTGGCGTTTTTTATTTCTGTAGAATATTGTGCTTTGTAATGTCTATCCAACGATACCAAATTTGTTAAAATTGGTTCAGTATTGAGCAAATGGCAAGCAAATCTTAAAAGTATGCACACTATCTTTAAACAGACAGTGACGTATCCAGAGTTTTTTTGGGGATACTGTTTGCTTAGACACGATCTCCGTGAGGCGCCACCATGGTTGGCGCGGAGGGGAAAATTTTGAGATTTCGTGTTTCTAGATCGCCGGAAAATGCATTTGCGACACTAACTTTGTGAATAATTATCCTATTAAACCATAGTCATAAGTGCATGTATTTTTATGGATCTATTGCATTTATTTTCATGGAGAAGCTATCACTGTCACTGCTACAGAACTTCTGGTTTAAAATTGGAAACAACGGAGAGAAAGATTGTTACCGCGTCCATGGAACTTCTGATTTCTTTCCGATTTTAAGTAGAGAGAAGAAGCGCTGTAGACGAGGTGGTTGATCTTTCTCTCCATCTGTTTAGAAACAACAAAGCAAGAACATAACATCAGGCACTTCCATGAGACGCGTGCGATAGCACGCGCACGCCCACACACACGCGTAAAAAAATTTGCGCATGTGATATGTCGCACGCGCAAAACTTGATACAGCACTTGTCATTTTTTCATTATTATTTGTTAGGGTTCATGTGCTGAAAGGTTATTCCTTGTGGTTGTCCTTTAACTTATTTTTATGACGTAACAATTCTTCTTCTTAATTTATAATTTTCTTATCTTACGTAGGTAATACGTGCTTCGCACGTGAGTAACATTAAGGTGGTTTTCTACTAGGTGAATAATGTTGCGTTGAAAAATTTCTTTGCAATCTCATTGGTTCACGAAACCGAGAGAATATTACTGCACCAATCAAATTGCAGAAAATCTTTCCGCATCGATATTCTTCGTCTAGTGGAAAACCGCATTTAAGTAAGTAAATGGCCACCCTTTCTGTGATGTAATTTCAATAAAATGGCTTATAAAATGTTTGGTCAGTGAAACTCTTCTAAGACGTTTGTTATTATGAGATTTCAGCTGGCCATTACAATGACGTCAAAGTTTTTGAAAGGAATTTAAATAGATTAACGGGTAATGTGTTGCTTACTTATTTTAGGCACATTTTCATTGGTTTTGTAAAGAACTTTATTATTAACAAAAAAATCAGTAAAATCAAGTTTGCGCGTGTGAAGTACCGCACGCAAGAGTTTTTTCTCACGGAAGTGCCTGAACAGATGAGGAATCTCAATGTCATATCGCCGCCGATATGTCCACGTGAAGAATGTCTACCATTTTAACTAGCGTATGTGCAAGAAAAAAACAAACATTGTCTAGACGGGGGGAAATTTTTCATTCAAAGCAAAGTAATTTTTAGTCGAAATTTAACACAATCTTGAAAAGAACTGAACTGAACTAAACAGTTTAACAAAGTTCTAAAATTCCTCCTCCACATTGTCGAACGGCGATTTTTGATTTCAACTCAGCGAGAGAATATTTTAAAGTTCAATACGCCTGTTAGCCATTAGATTGTATTGATCAATTAACTCTTCATACTGATCATCAGAAAAGCTACCGGGACCAACTAAAACAATTCGCAATAACCTGTCGAGAGATACTACGGTCAAACGATTTCTTTGTTTCGTATGCACCAAATTCAGAACAGAGAAACCACGCTCAACATTGGCAGTACTAGGTGTAATCAGTAATGAAAGCTTGAACAATTTCATTATCTCTGGATACTGTTGTCGATCATGGACCATAATACTATACACATTATCAGCCTGAATAGGATGTTCATCCTTGTACTTATCAAGGTCATTTTTCTTCACTTCGTTGTTTTTTACCATAATTACGATTTTATCATTTCTCTGACTCTCTGCTTTTTTTAATGCTATCTCTTAATGCTATTCCAAGCAACCTTCAAACTGGAACAATCTTTCTGCTTCGTTTCGATGATTTTGAAATGTTGATACTTTAGTAGCACCATAAAAGCTCATTAATTTTTCAATCTTTTCGATTTTTGCTTCGTTACATAACTTACTTCTCAGGTTAAATGCATCAAATACAAGAAATACTTCGTCGTCAATTTTGAGGGCTTGTTTTAGCTCTTCATTCAGTTGTTGCAAAAACGGAACTTTTACTTGTGCTTTAAATTCTGTTATTCTTTCGTCTAAAAGAGTCTCGTTATCAATCAGGTTGTTGTTCCTTGTTCTCCTGGCTAATTCCATTCTTTCTGCAGAGAGTTGTAAAAATTCTAGATAGTGTGCTTGAAAGAAAGGACCATCATTTTCTTCAATGTTTTTAAGCGATCGCTTCAGTAAATTTAACTTATCATTAATGTCAGAGTAAATCAAATTACGCGTTTGTAAGAATTTTGAAAATTTGTTGACTTGATGTAATATATCCGCCAAAAGCAACAGCATCAAAATGTTATCAGGCTCTAACATCAAATTTTGATCTCTCGTTCCTCTCAACTCGGGATCATTTTTTCTACGAATAATTTCATCAAGGCTATTAATCAATGGCTCAAACCTCGAAATTACACGAGCACTGGCTTCCCCATGTGACAGCCATCTTGTAGTTGCAGCTTTCAGAAGCTTCTTATTTTTTAAACCTTCCAGGCTCTGTGCTTCGCCATAAATAGCAGCTTTGACTGTTGAATACTTCGTTGTTTTCCAAACTGCCAGGAGATTTGCATCTACTTCGCTTAGTGATTGAAACTTAGGAATTAGGTGCACAAATACCAAAGCTAACCTGTGGTTTCTGCAGTTCACATATTTTGAATGCGGAGCTTCATGCTTAAGTCGGCGTTGTAGGCCACTTGTCTCTCCACTCATTGTGTTGGTGCCATCTAATCCATGAAACCGGAGTTGTGAAATCTCAATGCCCTTATCTAGCAAAACCTCCTTTATTTCATTGCAAAGGGCTTCTGCACCTTTGCTTCCAACCACCTCAACAAGTCCTAAATATTCTTCACGTACGCAATGCTTATCGGAATCTACATACCGAATATAAATAGATAAAACTGCTCGATCTGCCATATCAGTTGTTTCATTCGCTAGTAAACTGAAATCACCAGCAGTAATAATTCTTGTGCACAACTCTTTGTCTAACTTGTCACTTATACACTTTAGAAATTGATCTACGGTAGCTACAGATTTATACGTCGCACGGGAACTACAATCTCTGAGGTGCGCACTAATATCTTCGTCTCCCAAATTTTCAAGAAAATGTACGATGTCTTCAAAGTTTTCTCTTACGGCCCAGTGTTTTCTAACTATAAAATAAGTGGTCTTAAGAAACTTTTTTATCACTCTTCTGTTCCGAGCTTTAATGTTTCCTTTCTGAACACGATTGCCTTGGACCATCTGCTTATAAATGTTTCCTTGTGAAAGCATCTTTTTACACTCTTGGCGTTTTAAAACAGCGATGTTATGCTTTGTTGATTCTTTGTGAATTAAAAGTGTCCTGTTTGGGTGTTCCCATAGGTTAACAGCTTTACTACGCCAATACTCTCCCTCTCCAAACTCTAAGCATACCTTACATAACCAGCCTTTGTCCTTTGCGGAATAAAAGGCAAAGTCATATTTTGTTTCCCAGTGTTCTTGGGATTGTCTGGCTTTTAAATATGACCTCCCGTCATTTATTTGCGAATGAAAATCTTGATCTCGATTGTCATCTTCAGCTTCAGACTCCCTTTTATTATCTTCAGCTTCAGAGTTGCTACTCAAATTTTCCTCCTGACTGCCTATTTCCATTTCTATATGTTCATCATTAATGTCATCCTTATGTGACGGACCTGCTTCTTCGTTTTCTACTTGTTTGCTTGGAACTTTATTCAGCATGTCAAATAAAGTTTTTTGGTTCTTATTTCCGCTGGACTTATTGTTTGATAAAGGACGTTTTGACTCATACGTGGATGACTTTTTGTTATGGCTTACACCACTTGTCTTTGGTCGTCCCATACTTTAGTTTCTAAATAAACATTTCACGTAATCCTTAATCCGCGTGGAGTAGTTTTAGAGTAGTTCGTCTGAAACTTTCATTGATGATTACGATAGTAATAAAAATGGTTTTAAAAAATTACCTTGTAAACAGTAAACTTGGAAGTGAACGAATTGAAAGTATCAAATAAATGGATCGTAATCTAGGAACGCTAGTTGAAAACTTGGAAAAAGTACAAATATAATCTTTATAACTTCTAATAATCTTTTTTGAACAGCTAACAACTTTTCATTGCGTGAATGCTTATTGTGCAACACAGAAAAATCGATCGATCGATCGAACAAAGATCGTTCGATCAATTAAAATATTACGTGACGCTGGTTTGAATGAAATCAATTCAATGGTTAAAAATAAATAATAACAAAAGCAGTTAACTGTCTAAAGGATTAAAAAGAAATAATTTATTTCAAAAACACTGTACCAGCTGGTCATATTTGTGACGGCAAGTAAGCTTATATCTTTCCTTTGTAGTCAGGAAGAATTATTATTAACGTTTTTTTTTTCTTTATTATAATTTTTTTTTTTCACGTTTTTATTTTTTGGGCGTCGGAGTTTGGGCGCCCATACCGGTATACCGGTATCAAAAACCTACTGGATACGTCGCTGACAGACTTTAGGTTCATTAATTTTTTTTGTCCCTTAAATTATATTTTGTTCCGGTTTCATTTTTTGGACAAAAAGCTAGATGGACATGTTGTTTTTTTAGGTTCTTGAACTTTACAAACAAAGATCGAGCATTTGTGTTGATGTGTGACAACGAAGAGTTGATTTTGCAATCCTCAAACAGCTCTGAGTTCAAATCAAGAAGAAGCTGATACAAAAGTATCTTACAGTTTACAGTTGACAGTGATGTTGCAAATTTAGCTTGCCACTACAGTCAGTTTTTCAGATGTCGACTTATTCTACAAATAAGGCAAATCGACCAACACAGATCTGTACATCAATTGGAACTCTTTCTCTCCTGAAATATGGAAGAAAAGCACTTTGAAGCTACTCATCAAACAAGCCTACAAAATCTGTAACAAGGATTATTTTTCGGTGATGGAATTAGAGCATTTAAAGAAAACATTTATATATTGAGATAAACAATTGTCCACCGCAAGTTGTTACGAGAATTTTCAAACAAGTTGCTGACCAACAAAAGGAAAGTGATAATGTCAAACTGGTCGTATCGAACCCGAAGCCACGACTGTTCAAATCACTCTATCATATGCCAGAGAACAAGGAGAACAGATCACCCGCGAGATTAACAAACATATGAAACAAGTCCAGCCAAAGTTCAAAACAAGAATCGCTTTTAGAGCCAAACGACTCAGATCTTATTTTAACATCAAAGACAAAGTCGAAAAACGTCATAAACACAACTTAGTCTACGAGACTAAGTGCCCCGACTGCGACGTCACAAATATCGGTGAAAGTGGTAGGCGGTTTAAGTGTACAGCGTGGAGGAACATGGTGGCTTTAACAAAAAATCACACATTTTCGAACACGCAAAACCAACAGGTCACAAGAGAATTACATTAAATGACACTCAGATTTTAAATAATAACTTTAACAACTACTACGAAAGGAAAATTTCTGAAGCCTTACATACAAAACAAAAGAAACCTGTTTTGAACGTGCAAGTCAAATCGGTGCCTCTAAAACTTTTTAACTAGCATTTAATTACCTTGTTAATATAACATTACCTCTTGCATCAAGCCTTCTGTTATTATGTATATAATTGTATATTTCCTTAGACACTTCTAACGCACTTTTTGTAAATCATTTTACTCCTATAATAATTTTTTACATTCATTTTAACTGATGATAACTAGTGGACACTAGTCGAAACGTTTTAATAAATTTTATTATTCAACATGAAGCTTCTGTCTTTCATATTTATTTTAAAACTGATTGCCTGCTCCAATATAATTAATCATATCAAGAAGAAGCATGGGCATAATAATTTGGAGAAAGTTCGTCATTTACAGTCTTTGAAATTGAAATATACTAGAGTTATATGTGACATTAATTTCATAAAAGCTTGCAAGAGAGACAATTTGATTACAAAGTTTGCTTGTATTAAATGGCATTGTGAACGGTGACCGAAAGCTGAATGATAAAGTTATATACATCCATTGTTGTGAACACAGAATTAAAGAACAAACATCAAGAAAAACGTGAACTTATTAAAGAAATTAAAACTTTGAATGATTCGATTTTTGATGGTTTCAGCTCAACACTCAAATTTTCACTTATGTATAATTTCACGTATTTTATTTTTTTTTAAAACTGATTGCCTGCTCCAATATTTTTAATCAGTTTGCTAAGGTCTTTCAGGTATAGATGAATTCCGTACTGACGTCATATATTTACATTTTTGCGGACGTGTCAGGAAATGGCAGGAAAGAAAACAACATTCCTTGTGGAAATATATTGTTTTTTATACCTTCGCTTCTCCTATCCTCCCTCGATTCTTGAAAATAAACTTTTTTCTCTGATGCCATGTGAAGAGCTCACAAATAATTACAATATGCCGGAATCGAATTCCCACCAAAAAAGCACGTGTCTGAGAAAGCACGTTGCTTCTCCGCGACACGACAAACAACGAAAAAAATGTCTGTCAAGTGGAGTGAATATTACGCTTCTTTGACTGAGGAAGATAAACATCAATATAAAAAGAAACTTACGCTCTCTGATGGTGGGATACTTCCTGATCCCAACATCTTAGAAGATTGGAGAAATGACGTTACTTTGATGCCAGATATTACATGGGGAGATATGTATAATTACCTAATCAATACCCCGAGTGAGTTTACTCATGAGTCAATGAAAGCCTATAAGTCCTTAGAATCGTATAACTTTTATATTTCTGGTCACGTTCAAGACGTGTTTTACCACTCCATTGAGAAGAATTGTGATTATTGTTTCATAAAATCAGAGGTAAACCGTTTCAGTTTTTCTTGATAGAATTTCTACGATCACTTTTAAATACTTTTAACTGCTTATTTTAGGTATTGCCTAGTCAACGGCAAGGACAGAAAGAGAAGTGTTATAACACATGGATTGCTGTTAACAAGTCTATGGGGTGGATTCTTACTGCTAATTGTGACTGTATGGCTGGGTGAGTTGCGTTTAAACTTCAGAAAATATTAACTAAAATTAACTAAAATACAAAATTAATGAATCCTGTATGTTATATATAAATAGGTTAGGATCAGTTTGCAGTCATGTGGGAGCGTTACTGTTCAAACTTCAAGCATGCACTCAGTTAGGGCTGAATAAAGTTGCTTGTACCAGTACCTTATGTAGTTGGAAAAAATCAAGACGGAAGGCTACTCCAGTCCCTTTGAAAAAGATTAACTTTGCTAGACCAAAAATAAGTGACAAGCTCCCTACAGTAACAGAAAATCAAGACTCTCAAGATGAAAAACCTTATAGTTTTGATGATCCTTTTAATAGTTCTGATACATTCAAGAAACAGAAACTGATGGAATTGAAAGAAATTTGTAGCAATGCAGCTATCTTATATAGTATAGATTGTGAATATGATAGCGCAACTGATACTGCTGATGAGGATGACAGAGAAGACAATCTTTACAATTTACCAGAGCCTCTGACTTATCTGTATCTTCCAGCAGCAATCAACTTTGATGAAAATACATTGCATAATTCGTGTGAGAAACTATATAATGAGTATAAAATAGAACAAAGCCAAAAAAAGTACAATAACCTAGCAAGGATAACACAAACTCAAAGTGATAGTTCAGTTTGGAAATTACATCGAGCAGGTCGAATAACAGCTTCTGTTGCTAAGTCAGGATTTACTATTGATATGAAGAAATATCCGAAATCATTCATAAATAATATTATGCAATATAATAGAGAAATCAACACAGCAGCCACTAATTATGGGAAAAAAATGGAATCGACTGCATTGAGACATTACAAGGAACTAGTTCAGAATGAACACGAAAATATCAGCTTTCAAAAAACTGGTTTACATGTAAACAGTAAATATCATTTTCTTGGAGCTTCCCCTGATAGTTTGGTGGAATGTAAATGTCATGGTGCAGGTGTGGTTGAAATTAAGTGCCCATTCAAATATAGAAGTGGATTACAAGGATGGAGCACAGACAAAGATTTTCCAATTGATGCAGATGCTAACATGAGAAAAACACACCAATACTATTTTCAAATACAACAACAAATGTTTGTCACTGGTACCAGTTTTTGTCATTTTTTCATCTGGACAGCAGGAAAGAAGAAAACAGATTCAATGCTCATTAATATCCAGTTTGATGAAGAATTTTGCAATAAGATGGTTACCAAATTAACTGAAGTTTTTGACAAATTTATACTGCCTGAACTAGTTTCACGAAAAAATGACCCAAAAAATGAAATGTTGGAGAAAGTGTACTGTAAATGTCAACGACCAAGTTTCCCACCTATGATTGGCTGCGATGGAAGAAATTGCAAAATAGAGTGGTACCATTACAGTTGTGTTGGTATTAGGAGTGCTCCAAAGGGAAAATGGTATTGCAGTGATTGCAATTCATAAACTCACTAATATGTAAACATAATATAAAAATAAAATATAATAAATATATATACTAGGTGTAATGTAGCATATATAACAGAAGAAATTTTTGAGACATTTCCCCAAAATGAAAAATGTTCTTTTGATAAGTACTTGCAATTATTTTTGCCCAGAACAAATATTGAGAATCCATTAAAATTCTCCTCTTAAGGTATATATCAACTTTCATCTAGTTATATATGCTGAAAGATATGGTGGATATTCTTATGTACTACATAGTTTATATTTTACTTGTGGTGATCTACTTTTGTGATACAACAGTTGGACTTATATTTACTAATGAGGTAATAACAACCATAACATCATCAAGTAAGTCGACTTGCGTTATCGGAATTATACTCTGTAAAATTTTAAACTTCCGCAAACGGCTAATAACTCTCTCCACATGAATACGTACATGTGCTATTTGTCGAGAAAGCTCAACGTCTTTTGCTGTCATCTGTTTTTTACCCTTTGTGAACTTTGGGATGTTTAAGGTAGCACCTCTGGTTGCTAACTCTTCTTCGATAGTGAAACCTCTATCTGCCATAACACAATCACCATGCACCAACTTTTCAAGAAAACCACTTTTTATAGTAATTTCCTTATCAGAAACTCGTCCACTCCAACCAGGGGACAAGAAACTGACAGATCCTGATGGAGTAATGCCTATGAGATACTTGATTGTATTTGTATGTTTGTAGTTCGACCATGTCTGTGCTCTTGCATTTAGATTGAAGGGTCGTTCAATAAAAATCTCTGTGCAATCAATGATGACAACACAGTTACAGAATTTCTTTCGGAATGCTGAAGGAAGGTTATGTCGTACTACATGACGCTCCGGCCAGATAATCAAAAATTTCACATTTTCAGAAATAATTGGTAGCCATGTACGATATATTTTGGAAACTGACTGACATGAAATTCCAAATCTTTTAGCAAGATCTTTATTAAATAACCCAAGTCTCAACTTCATCAATATGATCAATAGGTGATCCTTCAAAGAAATGTCACAGCACTTTCTTACTTTATCCTCAAATAAAGAAAAATACCAATCAAATATGATGTGATCTTTCAACCCAGTGTAGAACAAAAACATCACATTATCGACTTTGAGGCTTTCGTATAGTACTGTATTGACAGATGTAAAACTTTTTCATTTATTTTCACTTCAAGGTCAACATTTCTCATCAACAGGTTAGAATTTCTTTCTTCTAATTCCTTTAGGTAGTCTTCTGTTTGAGTTCCTGAAGAAAGGAATTGCAATGTTATGATATAACATCTATTACTTGTGCTATATATTATCATAAACAAAACTGACCTCTCTCAATGTACTTTGATGGTGTAACTTCTTCAAAGTTCTCCATCTCCATGTTTTCTGATATGTCATTTTGGTGCGTACTAACCTGTACATAATAACATATTTATATATATATATATATATATATATATATATATATAATATATATTTCACAAATCAAGCACAAGAGAACCATCAACAACAATATTTAACATACTTCAGGTTTTAATAACTTGAACTTTTTTGCTCGATGATAACGGTCAATACTTTTATAACTTGATTCAGCATTAGCTTTGCTATGTTCAAAAATAGAGGGAACATAGTCTGGGTGATTAACATCATTGGACTTCTCCCCTGTAACAGAAAAACAAAACACAGTTCTTTATGTTTGAAAAAAAGTCTTTAGGAGGCATGGAATTACAAATGTAAGTAGCTTACCACTAATAAAATGTGCACTGCAAACTCGAGCGTTATCTATCATTTGCTCGGACCAGTGTTTCCTTTTAATGGCATTTATCCAAAGTTCTCTACGACGTTTGCTCTCATCACTGCTCCCAAATGGAATCCGGTAAAAACTTAACTTCTGTTCCCCTTTCCCTCGTTTATTCTGACAACCAACGGCACAACAAGAATCTGGCATATCTGGAATTTTATTTTAATAACTGTATCAGCCACTTTAGACCAAAATAAAAACGTATTCTTAGTTCAGTTCTTCATAATAAGGACTGTAAACATAGCGGCTTCGGTAGAAGTTTCCTGCCATTTAGTGCGCATGCGCTAGATTTCCCGTAAAATTGTAAACACGGAATTCATCTATACTAACACTATCAATAGGTGTAAGCTATTATTCTGAGGGTCACTTCATGGACACCTCAAAATTGCCATAACATTTTGCCCTAATGTGATTTTCATGCATTTTTAATCTGCCATTATGGATTTTCTAGATAGTTTTAATTTTACACTTTCAGATTTTCTAGTATTATTTATGAAGTAGTTGACATTTGTAAAATTCTGGAGCAAAAAGCTCAATGGTTTAAAGATATTCAACATTCAAAAGTAGTTCAAAACCAGTACAGCCCCTGGACTATGAGAATTTCCCGATTTTGGTCAAATTTCAAAACTCCATAACTTCAAAACAGTTTGAGATATCCATCTGAAATTTTCAGGATTGTTTCTTCTCGGTACAGAAGAAGATTTTGAGCTATAAATCAGTCAATTCTGAGATGGTGCACTGTGTGGGGACCATGCATTATACTTGGCATGGAATGAACCAGGCCCCAGAAAACATATGATTGATGATTTATTTTATTATATAGCAATTATAATATTCCAATCGTTGTGGAATCAATAAAAAGCAGTTATGTGCGAATCGATTCATTTAATGTGAAACATTTTGTCATAACAAAATATCTGAACGATGTGAACTTATTAAAAAAAAGCGAATTCATATCAAAATGGAGACATACCAATGTTATAAAGTCTTATAATAGTTGTGAATAACTTGAGAAGTTTTTGGTCTATGTTTTTATATCCGTGTTCTCTATTTCATGCCAAGAGCGATCACAACATTTTGCATGTTTGCCGTTGTTACCGAAAAACTCGTTTACCCAGTTTTTGACGCGTCATTCGTCATTCGTTAAAGATGGCGGACGCAAAATGTAAACATGAGTTGCTTTTGACCGTTAAAGATGGCGGATGTGTTTATAAACAAAGATAATGAAAGTGAAAATGTTTTGAGTCGCAAATTGTCATTAAACGAAGAAACTTGCTGAATCAAAAAGTTGAATTTCACTATTCTACAGATATTTGTTTACCAATATGGATTCTGACGCTGAGCACGGTATTTTCTCGAAGGAAGTTTATTGTGAGCATGCGCGCAATTTTCAACAAAACGTGGTTGAATTCAATATGGCGGGGAGGGAAGACTCAGTTTAGCAGAATTATAAACGTTATTCTTTTCTTAAAGTTAATCAACGAAGATATATAGAGCTTGTGATAGATGAACAGCGGTAAATTCACGCATGCATAAGAAATGTACTAACACGTCCGTATACTATTACTATGTACAGTCTTCTACAAGTTTTAATGTAATAGCATTCGCCGGGTTGATTGTTTGCCTATTATTGTGTATATAGTCGATGGAATGTAAACACAGGCGAAGAATTCAAACTTTTGATTTGATTTAGAAAGCAAGCCATGTGGAATGTTGCTTGTATTCAAGATATCTCCGGCAAAGATTTTCAATTTCTATGACTTTTTCACAGAATGGCGTGGAATTTACTTTCTCTCCAGACTGGTTTAGAAGAAATTTTCTGTATTTCATTTATCAATATTTTAGATTCTATGCTATATGGTGTAGCTAAAACTATTGAATTATGACCACACTTTCCTCTTATGAAAGCAGTGGGTGTGCCTTGTTAACTTAACAGTCCTCTTATGACTGAAGCATTGTAACATAAAAATATGACCGGGGCTTCCTAACTTCTTTTTTCACTGAAAAGGTTAGACCCTAGGAAGAAAAAAAACATTTGATTTCGACATTTGTGTACATTTGAGATTCGTATTTTTAAATCAACAGAACAATGTATATTTCTCTAATACACAACAATTCAGCATGTAATATTTTTTTTTCATTTTTAACCAAAAGGTTATATACCAAAAAAGAACATGAGTAACATGAGTGGTAATCAACAAGAACAACACTGAAATTTCATTTTTGTTCTGAGATGGCAGATGTTACATAATTTTGTTGAAATTGTTTGTTGATTCTCACCCCCTCAAATATAAATCAAGTTACAAATATCATTTTTAACTGCATAGAGAACTGCAGGAGAACACAAAGAATAACTTGTTGCAAATTTAAGGTATCATCCACACATCAGTCATCACTGCCTACTACTACAGTGAAAAAGAGAATAGACAGCTGGGTTGGCAGTGTGATGGTAGATTTTCCTTCAAATATCCACTGATTTTCCAAAAAGCAACAAAGCATAAAAGGCATTATATAAATATAATATAGGTACCGTAAGATGAAATATAAGACAAAAAGAAAATAGTCTCCAACCTATGTACCCCCTGTGTTAACTTAACAGCAACATTTATTTTAAAATGTTGCTGAGGGAGGCTCTTCAGTATTCTGTTGTTGTCAATTTTTAAATAAAAGATAGTGTAACACAGGGAATAGGGTGAAATCTATTAAAGGGATTCCTGCGTCCAAAATGATAATTTATAAATATGATAGAGCTGAAAAATTTGTTTAACAAGTCTCTTTTTAGTATTTCAATTATTTATAGTTTCTGAGATATTTTGTTTTTAAAATCTTATATTTAATTTATGCAATGCATATTTATGATGTAATAAGATAGTAACTTACACTTTTTATTGCAATAACTTTAGATATGATTAATATTACATCGTTGTAAGTTACTATGAAGTAGAGGCTTCCACTCTGAGTTGATTTATAGAAGAATGAAGTCACAATATTTACTAATTCAGAAGTTATACACACTAACAAAATACTATCTTATTACATCATAATTATGTGTAACATAATTTGAACATTTTTAAATTGAAATATCTGCCCAAGGAAACAAAATTTCCAAAAACTGTAAAAAGAGATCTTAAACAACTTTGTGAGTTCTATCATCATCCCCTGAAATATCGTTTTGGACGCAGGAATATTTTCATAAAGGAGCAGGTTGATTGGCATAGATTGCTTTGATTTTTCGCGACTATTCATAAACATGTTTCCCCTAATTTAAAAAAAAAATCAAGACACAGGACCCAGACAAGAAGAGCACTCTCTCCCTCTTCTCTACTTTATATATACTTTTTTTCATTTTTGAATAAGAACTTATGAAAGCGTTACAGCAAGATACATATATAAAACAATCTATGTCACCCTGCAACATATCCATATCTAAACATGGACAGTAAATCGTATAAAGAATGATTTTAGTCATATTATTTCTAGCCTCTCTACTGTGAGTTTGTCCTTCCAACAACTCAATGTTGCCCATAATAAATTTTAAACATGACAATGTGTTAGGGAAGCTCATCGAGTTTTTGAAAAACAGAAAGCGCTCTGTTAAAGCCAAAGCCTCGTCATCTTCACCCACATGTATTGTATATTTTTTTGCTGGGACCTTTGTCTTTTTTCCGTCATTTTGTTTATTTTGATTTTTTCTATCTTTCTCCCAGCCGTCTCTGGTTTGACTAATGACGAAGGATTCCTTTTGTAGATATTAATATGATTTTAGTGAGTGAAATCACGGTAAAATTTGCAAGTCAGCAGTTTTTAAAAATGAGGATCCTCGCTTCTTTTAGCTTCGTTGATTATCTTTAAAATCAGGAATAATATTCTTTTTAAAGACAAAAATTACACGAAACTTTTGAGTATAACCTTTCAATAAAGCAGTTTTATGTGATTCATGTATAATTTTGTAGCAATTACGTCATTTTTGCAGCGTTGATATTAGTACCAACGTTTCACCGTATTTTTCAGAGGCTTAAGAAAAACGGTAATTTTGTCCATTTATTGAATTTTTGCATCAATAACTATTATATATTTCGAAAGAACTTAGATTTGTGTGTTTGTTGGTTTCCCTATCATTTTTTTAATTTTTGATTTAAGGTACGCTTTGAACCTCCTTAAAATATTTCACTTAGCTCACTGAATAAATTAATCATGTTTTATATGGATGAAAATAGGCACATCTTTTCACTCTTCTATTTTTCTTTTCAGTGTTCTGTTGCTTATCTTCTTTGCCATTGGGTGTACACGAAGATAGTGCTCCTTCAACATGCTGTAAACCCTGCTTTTCCCATCTGGAATGTGCCAAAAAAGTCTCTTTAGGTTGTTGAACTCTGGGTGGATGCTCTCACCTCCTTGTTCACCATAAATGCCTAATCCTACTCGCCAGTTGTTGATGAAATCTTTCACATGATCTTCAAGCATGTGGAGTTTCGGGGTGATTCTTTCACCTGGCCACGTTCGGCGATAGAAAGACATTAGTTCTTGAATTTTTTCCTCTGCAAAATATACAAAGGATTATATATATAATTTAGATTTATGTTGTCAGTTAATTGAATTTTCATAAAATAGCTAAGGAAATATTATCTTACCAAGTTCAGAAACCATCTCATCTGAAAAAACATCAGATGAATTCATTAACTGATGACAAAAAGAATACTTGTTGAATAATTCTTTAAATTTGGTACTTATATCAATTGCTTTGTAATGAATAGTTGAACCAGATAGTCCAAGTGATGCAACTTTTATGGGAATGCTGTTGCATAATTGTATGATGCTGGGTAACTAAGATTAAGAATGAAATACCACATATATTTAATGAATTATTTCAATAGGTTAATGGTATTTATATGAAATACGCACCTTCAGCATTTTGTTGACATGATTGCCAATAAAACTTTTACCGTGGTATACTTGACGACAAACATTCAAGGACTGTAGGGTTTTATCAAGGATTTCAACCAATGGACCAGGACTGGAACTAGAAAGAATTGCTTGTAGTTCCTTTTTCTGAAGTATAAGAAAACAAATAATGATTTTTGACCATTACAAAGAATGTTATAATGAAACAGAAACATATACCTTTGCATCCATTTTCTCTTGTAAATGGATAATCCGTAAGGTAAATATTGAACGTATTTCATCTTCATTCTCTGGGTTTTTTAAAATGTTGGATGTGATAGCATCATGCACCTGAAGATAGTTAATTCTTCTCATAATTGTTATAAATTGGGTGAACTTAGACAAACATCACAAAAAAAATTTTTTTTCAGCTGTATCATACTTAACTAACATGCTTGAAACTTTTCACTTGTAAATAAATATGTATAAGGATATTGTTTGTATAATTAGAATTACCAATGAAATTTTTTCTTTGAGGTCATTTATTGTGTAATACAATGAACGTATTTTCTTCTGTTGCTCAACCAAGTCACTATATTGTACCATTCTAGCACCATTTACATCTTGTTGATGAGAAATTTCAAGATCAAGCATGCTGCATTCCATTTCCATCAATTCAAAGAATTTTTTATATGTTCCAAGTGAGATATGCAAGGCTGGTAATGCAACCTACAATATAAACAATGTAATGGGGTATTTTATTCATTCTCTGCAAAAAGTAATGATATAAGTAAGAAACATTACTTGATCTAGTGGTATATTAAAAAAGGGTTCATCTATCACATTATTAAATAATTTTGCTTTCTTAAGATCACCACCAGCAGAATCGAAGTTATCGAAATCCACTTTAAGAGATTCAAGAGAACGTTTTGGGAAGTTTTTATGTGGAGTCTGCATTTCTTCTCGTGTGATGGTGCAAAATAAACAGCAGTGACGTCCTATGAAAAACGGTTGGTAAACAGTACAAAACATTTTATTTATTTTTATTGATGAATGATAATATTGATAATATCTCTAGAGGTCTTTTGACCTTGTCAAGGAGAAATAAGAATTTTTGTTTTACCATTTGCACCTGTCAGTCCATATACATTGCATAAGAATTCATAGTCTCCAAACATAAATACTCTGAACTTTTTTTCCCTGAAAAGATGACCAAAAAAAAAAAAATTACGGTTTGTTTTTTTTCATTTATGTTATGTACATGATTCATTATAGTTAACTTACTCCCAATAATCATTCTGCAGGGCATCGACTTGGTTTTTGAACCGACTTAATGCTATCTTCAAATTTGTGCGATAATCCTTCGCCTCAAACAAGCTGAATACGGTTGTATTATTTTTGCTATTTGGCTTGTCAGTGTTTGCAATTTGATAGCACATTTTAAAAGAACCTCCTCCATGGTCACCACCTATTTTGATGTGAACTTCATTCGAAATTTTGTTGAAATTGAGCATATCATGCCTGGAATTTTAATTATTTATGTTAATAATGCTTAACTGTTAAAAAAAATTTTTTTTCCTCTTAACTTTTATGGTCTATTATTTATTTTTTGTAAGTGCAGGCCAAAGAATACCTTTTTAAGGATTGTTATAACTCCAGAAGATGTATATAAATTTGTTATATAACCCCACGGTGCTGTTTGAATTTCGTAACAACCTTTGCTCTCTTTTGATTCAAACCGAAAGGGTGCTTCCTCAACTAAAAAGTCTGCTCCAGACCATTCTGTTGCAACATTTCGCTGTTTGTTAATTGATGGTGTGTCGATGTTGAATGTCTTTAACCATCTATGAAAAAATTTTAATTTTGCAATGTATATATCATAACAATAATGATGTATAGTAGATTTTATATAAACTACAACCTCGACATTGCTTTAAGTTTATTCCATGGAATTCCCAAATCAGCTTTGAGAGATACCATTTCAGGTGCTGTAATTTGTACACAACTAATGTTTGCTTTTGACAAAACCTTTTCTTGTGTTTTAGTGTCCAAACTTCTTATGAACGATGAAGTTTGGTGTGTTACTGCTGCTGAAGAGTTTCCTGCTGTAACCTTCAGATGTTCGTTTAACATTCGATTCCTTGTTCTCAGTGTTCGATCACATACATCTGAGCTATTTTTCTGTTGTTTTGAAATTGATGCAACAACAAATGGCTTAAAGTAATAAAGATAAGTATTATACTTGACTATAAATGAAACAGATTATTACAAAATGAAGAAATTGTTACATTAACAAATTTTCTTTAGGGCATATAAAAAAATCTATACCCGAGGACCTCCAGAACAAAATTCTGCAACATGGTTTTGTGACTGTTCGAGCTTTTTCTTGATTATATGTAAAGCAGCATCCTCCATGTTTCTGGTAAATTCTTCAGAGTTTTGAATGGAGAAAATTTCTGAGAATGCCGATGACGATTGGTGAGATGTTGATGGTTCTGGTTGCAATCCTGTACAAGTTTCTTCGTGTTTGATTTTGTTGTTCATTCCTGATATTGTGAACGACAAACCACAATGTTTAGTGCAATAACATTTCAGACACTTCAACATGGATAGCACATGAAGATGATTTTAATGTCCCGAGATTAATGCTTTTGTCACAAATTGGACACAAGGCATCCTTTACGGTCGTTTTAAGCAATGAATGTTATCGTTGCAAACGCACTTTCAAGACTTATAGAGGCTTGATGCAACATCTAAAATTTTGTCAGCAAGATCCACACGATAATCAAAGCTCAAAAATAAAGTTAGCGAAACAAGCAACTATGATCCAAAAACCGATGAAATACAACATGAATGATATGTTCAGATGGAAAGATGTTGACGGAAAAGTGTTCACAGACTCATTAAATAAAGCGTACGATCAGATTGTTTATTGGCGAAGGAATTTATTCCTACTCCCGACAGGTGCTGCTGGCAAAAAGTATATTGAAGAAACAACACGTCTGATGCAACTCTGGCTAGACGACACCCCATTAAAACAGATTGCAATGAAAGCCATTCATGTGATGCCTGCGTTATTGTTACAAAAACCAAGCAAAAGATCTAAATCTAAAGATCATCTTAAAGCACCTGAACGCAGAATGATATTGTGGGAAGACGGAAATCTCGATGAACTTTTCCTGGAAGCAAAAACAATTCAGCAGAATTTACCGTCAGGTAATAATTCTTCGGGTATTGCTAAAACATCAAAGAAATTTTGTGACAAAATGAAGAATGGAGATGTAAAAGGCGCTTTGGCAGTTCTGTGCAATAATATGGAGAATGGTATTATTCCACTGGATGATGATACATTATTTCAATTAGAGCAAAAACATCCTGACTCAAGTCCTGCAATTTCAGAAATAATTTTAAAAGGCGACGCTGAAAGAATACACTACACAGCATTCAACGAAATTGACGAAGACCTTGTATTGAAGATGACGTCAATTACAAAGGGAGGAGCTGGACCATCAGGTTTAGATGCGGAAGGATGGAGGAGAATACTCACTTCTTCACAATATGGTACGTCAACATCTGATTTAAGAAAAACTTTTGCTGCTGTTATAAGAAAGTTATGTACTGAAGAGATGCCGATAGAAAATGGTTCTACATCTATAGATGCGTTTCTATCTTGCAGATTAATACCACTTAACAAAAACCCGGGTGTTAGACCTATAGGTGTCGGCGAGGTTTTACGAAGAATAGCAGGAAAAGTTGTTATGTCCATTGCTAAACAACATGTTACAAACGCTACCGGCTCAATTCAGTTATGTGCAGGACAAGACTCAGGTGCTGAAGCAGCCATACACGCCATGCATCATATCTTTAAAGAAGATGAAACTGAGGCTGTTATTCTGGTGGATGCTGAAAATGCATTTAATTCTATGAATCGAGATGCTATGATAAAGAATATTTCAATATTGTGTCCAATTCTCCATACATTTGTTCACAACTGTTACTGCATCCCGAGTTCGTTGTATTTGGTGGAAAAGAAATCAAATCCAAGGAAGGCATAACACAAGGGGACCCTACTTCTATGGCTTCTTATGCGCTTGGTCTCACACCGTTATTGAGACAGTTATTGAGATTCGTTAGTACTTGCAGTGAATCAGTTAGAGAGGTAGCTTTTGCAGATGATATTACATTGTCAGGAAAAATTGAAGATCTGAAAATAACGTGGGATGAATTAACAAACGAAGGAAGGAAGTATGGTTACAACCCAAAAGCAAGTAAATCGCACTTAATTGTAAAAGAGAAATTCATCAGCAAAGCTCACATCATCTTTGGCAATACTGATATCAACATAACAACTGAAGGAGAGAGACATCTTGGTGCTGTTATCGGATCCGAAAACTTCAAAGTGAAATACATAGATCAGATGGTAAGCAATTGGAAAAATCAACTTGAAACGTTATCACAAATAGCTGAAATTGAACCACAGGCTGCTTATGCTTGCTTTGTGTCAGGTTTCAAGAACAAGTTAACTTACTTTTTGAGGACAGTTCCGAAGATTAACAAGCAACTAACACCAATTGAAGTTACAATAAGAGATAAGTTCATACCTGCGATAACTGGAGGACATATATGTTCGGAATTAGAGCGAGAATTGCTAACTTTGCCTGTAAGGATGGGTGGATTGGCAATTACGGATTTCACAAAGACAGCAGGAGTAGAATATGAGAATTCGAGGAAGATAACAGAGAATTTGGTTGAAGCAGTCAAGAAACAAGAAATGACATATTCTATTGAGAATAAGCAAATTAGTCGGATTAAGAATGAGATAAGATCAAAGAAGGACAAACCTAATGAAGAAATTTTAGAAAATCTTAAACAACAAATGAATACTTCGCAGAAAAGACTACTAGAAGTGAACAGTGAGAAAGGAGCATCCAGCTGGTTAAATGTATTACCCAACCCAAAATTTGGTTTCGACCTTAACAAGCAACAGTTTTGGGATGCAATAAGATTGCGATATGGGTGGAATATTCCAAATCTTCCAACGATGTGCACTTGTGGCAAGAAATTTGACATCCAACACTGCATGAGTTGCAAAAAAGGAGGTTTCATCACAATGAGACATAATGATATTAGAGATTTAACAGCGTCTCTACTGTCAGAAACGTGTAAAGATGTTGAAGTTGAACCTATGTTAACGAAATTAACTGGTGAAGTAATGATCACTCCATCTGCAAAAAGTGGCAACGAAGTTCGACTTGATATTAGTGCAAGACACTTTTGGGTAAAAGGCCAAAGAGCATTCTTTGATGTAAGGGTCATTGACCCAAACGCTTCGAGGTATTCAACCCAAAGTCTGCAAAAATGTTACGAAAGGAACGAAAAGGAGAAGAAATCAGCATATAATGAACGAATACTAATATCGAACATGGTAACTTTACTCCGTTGGTTTTCACTATTCAAGGAGGAATGGGTCGAGAGTGTAAAACGTTTTACAAGCGACTTTCTGAGATGGTTGCTGATAAAAGGAAGGAGCATGCATCAATCGTCACGAACTGGGTACGAACAAAGATATCCTTCGCTCTTTTAAAATCAAGTCTGGTGTGTCTCCGAGGTTCCAGATCACCTTGGAATCAAAACAATGTAAACATGACAGAAGACATCAGCATCGTTTCAAAAACGTCACACGTGTAAAATCCAAATGTCAATTGCTGCAATGAAGATATGTAATTGTGATTGGGAAGAATTTATTTGTAAAATGATGCAACGCAGTGAACGGTGGTCTGCGAAATATAATTTTGACAATGTTTTTTTTTAAAAAAAAAAAAAAAAAAAAAAAAAAAAAAAATGTAAACATGTAAACATACCGGTTGCTGAAGAGATCGCAAAAGATAAAACAGATCAAACTGCAAATGAGCAAAAGCTGCTGTATATGTGGGGAAAATACAGCAATGCAACTATTGAAAACACCATCAATTCAATCTATGAGCAAATAGTCTTCTGGAGGAAAAATCTTTTCCTACTTCCTACTGGCTCAGCTGGCAAAGACTATATTGATGAAGTGACGAGACTACTGAATTCCTGGTCACAAAACGCCCCATCTAAAGATACCGATATGAAAGCAATCATGATAATGCCCTCCCTTCTTCTACAAAAGCCGAAAAAAGACTCTAAATCTGTCGAACACTGCAAAGCTTTAGAAAGGCGGCTTCTACTTTGGCATGCTGGTGATCTCTGGGAACTATTTGAGGAAGCAAGTGCACTTCAAACTCGACTTCCTGATAACTACACTCGCAAAAGAGTCAACAAAATCTCAAAGCAATTTGCTGACCGCATGAAAAAGGGAAACATCAATGGTGCTCTAAAACTGCTATCAAACAACATGCAGAATGGTGAACTACCTTTGAATGACGAGACACTGAAAATATTGAAGCAGAAGCATCCATCGGCAAAACCAGCACGCCTCGAAATCCTCCTACCTGATCCACCAAAGCAAGTTCACCCGGTAATCTTTGAAAGCATCACAGCCGATACCATCAGAACAGCTGCTACCAAAACCAAAGGTGGATCAGGCCCATCTAACATGGATTGCGATGGTTGGAAAAGAATGCTTCTAAGCAAATCATTCGGTGAAAGCTCAACTGATTTATGTAAGGCGATTGCATCAGTGGCCCGTAAAATGTGCACAGTAGAAGTAAACGACACGTCTCTTGAGGCCCTTCTCGCTGCACGTCTCATTCCTCTAGACAAGAACCCGGGCCTACGACCTATCGGTGTTGGCGAAGTTCTACGCCGTATAATTGGCAAAGCAGTTGTGACACTACTTCGAAATGACATCACGAAATCAGTTGGATCTCTCCAGGTCTGCGCTGGTCATGAAGGTGGTTGCGAATCAACCATCCACGCAATGAAAGATATCTTTGACCAACAAGACACGGAAGCTGTTCTGATGATTGACGCATCCAACGCCTTCAATAGCGTGAATCGCGAATCGCGTATTCCTTCACAATGTGAGAATTGTCTGTCCTGAAATTGCAACGTTTGTCACCAACTGCTACGCTCTACCATCACGACTATTCATCATTGGTGGGAAAGACATCCTATCAGCTGAAGGTACAACTCAAGGGGACCCCGTAGCGATGCCCATCTATGCTATTGCGATAATCCCCCTCATCTTGATGATAATAGAAGTCACGGATAACCTACCTGGGTCAAAAACTAAAACAGAGGCATACGCTGACGATCTATCTGCAGCTGGTAATCAAAAAAATATGAAAATATGGTGGCAAAAGCTTTGTGAAATCGGACCTCTCTTCGGTTACTACCCTGAGCCCACCAAGTGCTGGTTGATCGTTAAGCCCGTCCACGAACAAAAAGCAAAAGATACCTTCAGTGACACCAAGATTAACATCACCACCGATGGAAAGCGTCATCTTGGTGCAGCGCTGGGTTCAAAATCATACAAATACAGATACGTTTCCGATTAAAACAATTAAAACTTCTTTCAAAAATTGCACTTACCGAACCCCATGCAGCCTATGCGTGCTTTGTAACCGGGTTCAGACACAAATTGACGTACACAATGAGAACGATAACTGGAATCTCTCACCTTTTCAAGAAACTCGATGACATCTTAACAACAGAGTTTATACCTTCCTTATCCGGTGGTTTAACCCCAAATGAAGCAGAAAGAAAGCTGATCTCAATCCCAGCAAAGTTTGGTGGTCTCGGTATACCTATCTTTCAAGAAATGAGTGACATCGAATATGCCAATTCTAGAGAAATGACGAAGAATCTCGCCGATCGAATTGTAAATCAAGAAAGAACGTATCTCAGAGACCAAAACATCCTGAAGAAAAAAGCTAACATCAAAAGATCCAAAACTGAGATGGCTAAATCAGTTCTGAGCCAAATTGACGCAGAACTCACTGACAAGCAAAAGAAACTCCTCTCACTCAACCAAGAGTCTGGCTCTTCCATGTGGCTGACCACCATTCCTCTCAAATCGGAAGGCTACTATCTCAATAAATCAGCTTTCCGTGACTTGATTCGCCTGAGATATGGTTGGGAATTTTCAAGACTTCTGGCAACATGCGAGTGTGGTGCACGTTTACAATTGACCATGCTTTATCGTGCAAAAAAGGTGGTTTTGTATCGATCCGACATAACGAGCTCCGAAACCTCACCGCGAGATTGCTACGAAATGTATGCCACGATGTAAAGATCGAACCATCGTTGGAGGAGTTGAGTGGTGAAGTCATGTCAGCATCTACAAATGTTTCGAATGAAGCTCGTTTGGATATCTCCGCAATAGGATTTTGGGAGACACATCAGAAGGCATTTTTTGACGTAAGGGTTTTCAACCCATTGGCCAGACGATATGTCAACCTCACTCCTTCGAAATGCTACGACCTGAATGAAAAGGAGAAAAAAAGAAGCTACAACCAACGTGTGATCGAAATAGAACATGGCTCGTTTACTCCCCTCGTATTTGCTGCAACAGGTGGTTACAGTCGGGAGTGTCGTAAATTCTACAGAAGACTGGCAGAAATGATCGCTGAAAAAGAAAACTCAACGTACGCTGCTGTGATGACAAATTTAAATCGCAAAATAAACTTTGCATTATTAGGTTCAATCATAACGTGTATCCGTGGTAGTCGCACTGTTCTACATCATCCAGAAGAGATTTCTCTGAACTATCACATTAGTGCAAGTGAACAGCTTGTGCGCATGAACAATTGAATTGAAAAAAAAAAAAAAAAAATTGAATTTATTTGATTTACTATTTGAATTTATTGAAAAATATGTAATATAAATAATTTATTTAGTAATTTGAGAACATGTAAACATTGTACAGTAAAAAAAAAAAAAAAAAAAAAAAAAAAAATGTAAACATGAAAACGAAACCAAAACTATGGGGTGAAAATATTCTAAGGGGTCATTATATTCTACCACCACAGAACAACTAAAACGAAATACAAACTGGGACGTAGCAAATTTTTAAAACAAATAAATGAAGTTTTTGAGAAGCTATCTTCCGATCCCACGAGAAGTAGTTACGAAGAAAAGATTCAACGAGCTTTACGAAAAATTAAAGATAATCTATCGGCACAAGAGTATAAGAACTTTTATCCTACTGGCTCCAATGCAGCACGATTTTATGGTTCTGCTAGGATCCATAAGCTGAAGACAAGAGAAACAGTAGAACAACTACCGTTACGTCCAATTGTAGGAAGTTTAAGCAATCACAACGGCAACGAAGACGGCGACGTATTTAAAACAAAAGCTTTGTTTTCTATGTGGAATTTGTTTTAAAAGGGAATCTACTACTTATGAGACCATTGGGAAAATTTTATAAGCTAATTACATCATTAACATATTTGCACGTTCTATGCACAACGTGAAAAGTCATGATTTGAAGTCGTACTGACAACGGAGACGCGATTATAGAGAAAGTCTTCTTCTCTTATGTAGATTTTATAGAAGCTCGATAACTTTCTAGTCGTTATAAGTTTATCAATTGAATAAGTTCTCCAATAAAAAGAAGTTCTTCAAAATACTATTCACAAGTAATTTTATTATTTTGTTCTTTTTGCTCACGTCGTCGTCCACGTTGCCGTCGTAGTTGCTTAAGCTCACTATTTTGCACATGCAGGAATTGGCCTGAAAAATGCTTATTTTCAGCCTATGCATTGACCCTAAATTTTGGACTTTCCCTGTGACTACATGAAAATGGGTGTGGTGGGAATTCATCAGGGCATGTCAGTGGTCAATAGTATGGGTGTGTACTTTGAAGTTCAGGGGGTTCGATTTTCCCCATATTTTGCACATGCAGGAATTGGCCTGAAAAATGCTTATTTTCAGCCTATGCATTGACCCTAAATTTTGGACTTTCCCTGTGACTAGATGAAAATGGGTGTGGTGGGAATTCATCAGGGCATGTCAGTGGTCAATAGTATGGGTGTGTACTTTGAAGTTCAGGGGGTTCGATTTTCCCCATATTTTGCACATGCAGGAATTGGCCTGAAAAATGCTTATTTTCAGCCTATGCATTGACCCTAAATTTTGGACTTTCCCTGTGACTAGATGAAAATGGGTGTGGTGGGAATTCATCAGGGCATGTCAGTGGTCAATAGTATGGGTGTGTACTTTGAAGTTCAGGGGGTTCGATTTTCCCCATATTTTGCACATGCAGGAATTGGCCTGAAAAATGCTTATTTTCAGCCTATGCATTGACCCTAAATTTTGGACTTTCCCTGTGACTAGATGAAAATGGGTGTGGTGGGAATTCATCAGGGCATGTCAGTGGTCAATAGTATGGGTGTGTACTTTGAAGTTCAGGGGGTTCGATTTTCCCCATATTTTGCACATGCAGGAATTGGCCTGAAAAATGCTTATTTTCAGCCTATGCATTGACCCTAAATTTTGGACTTTCCCTGTGACTAGATGAAAATGGGTGTGGTGGGAATTCATCAGGGCATGTCAGTGGTCAATAGTATGGGTGTGTACTTTGAAGTTCAGGGGGTTCGATTTTCCCCATATTTTGCACATGCAGGAATTGGCCTGAAAAATGCTTATTTTCAGCCTATGCATTGACCCTAAATTTTGGACTTTCCCTGTGACTAGATGAAAATGGGTGTGGTGGGAATTCATCAGGGCATGTCAGTGGTCAATAGTATGGGTGTGTACTTTGAAGTTCAGGGGGTTCGATTTTCCCCATATTTTGCACATGCAGGAATTGGCCTGAAAAATGCTTATTTTCAGCCTATGCATTGACCCTAAATTTTGGACTTTCCCTGTGACTAGATGAAAATGGGTGTGGTGGGAATTCATCAGGGCATGTCAGTGGTCAATAGTATGGGTGTGTACTTTGAAGTTCAGGGGGTTCGATTTTCCCCATATTTTGCACATGCAGGAATTGGCCTGAAAAATGCTTATTTTCAGCCTATGCATTGACCCTAAATTTTGGACTTTCCCTGTGACTAGATGAAAATGGGTGTGGTGGGAATTCATCAGGGCATGTCAGTGGTCAATAGTATGGGTGTGTACTTTGAAGTTCAGGGGGTTCGATTTTCCCCATATTTTGCACATGCAGGAATTGGCCTGAAAAATGCTTATTTTCAGCCTATGCATTGACCCTAAATTTTGGACTTTCCCTGTGACTAGATGAAAATGGGTGTGGTGGGAATTCATCAGGGCATGTCAGTGGTCAATAGTATGGGTGTGTACTTTGAAGTTCAGGGGGTTCGATTTTCCCCATATTTTGCACATGCAGGAATTGGCCTGAAAAATGCTTATTTTCAGCCTATGCATTGACCCTAAATTTTGGACTTTCCCTGTGACTAGATGAAAATGGGTGTGGTGGGAATTCATCAGGGCATGTCAGTGGTCAATAGTATGGGTGTGTACTTTGAAGTTCAGGGGGTTCGATTTTCCCCATATTTTGCACATGCAGGAATTGGCCTGAAAAATGCTTATTTTCAGCCTATGCATTGACCCTAAATTTTGGACTTTCCCTGTGACTAGATGAAAATGGGTGTGGTGGGAATTCATCAGGGCATGTCAGTGGTCAATAGTATGGGTGTGTACTTTGAAGTTCAGGGGGTTCGATTTTCCCCATATTTTGCACATGCAGGAATTGGCCTGAAAAATGCTTATTTTCAGCCTATGCATTGACCCTAAATTTTGGACTTTCCCTGTGACTAGATGAAAATGGGTGTGGTGGGAATTCATCAGGGCATGTCAGTGGTCAATAGTATGGGTGTGTACTTTGAAGTTCAGGGGGTTCGATTTTCCCCATATTTTGCACATGCAGGAATTGGCCTGAAAAATGCTTATTTTCAGCCTATGCATTGACCCTAAATTTTGGACTTTCCCTGTGACTAGATGAAAATGGGTGTGGTGGGAATTCATCAGGGCATGTCAGTGGTCAATAGTATGGGTGTGTACTTTGAAGTTCAGGGGGTTCGATTTTCCCCATATTTTGCACATGCAGGAATTGGCCTGAAAAATGCTTATTTTCAGCCTATGCATTGACCCTAAATTTTGGACTTTCCCTGTGACTAGATGAAAATGGGTGTGGTGGGAATTCATCAGGGCATGTCAGTGGTCAATAGTATGGGTGTGTACTTTGAAGTTCAGGGGGTTCGATTTTCCCCATATTTTGCACATGCAGGAATTGGCCTGAAAAATGCTTATTTTCAGCCTATGCATTGACCCTAAATTTTGGACTTTCCCTGTGACTAGATGAAAATGGGTGTGGTGGGAATTCATCAGGGCATGTCAGTGGTCAATAGTATGGGTGTGTACTTTGAAGTTCAGGGGGTTCGATTTTCCCCATATTTTGCACATGCAGGAATTGGCCTGAAAAATGCTTATTTTCAGCCTATGCATTGACCCTAAATTTTGGACTTTCCCTGTGACTAGATGAAAATGGGTGTGGTGGGAATTCATCAGGGCATGTCAGTGGTCAATAGTATGGGTGTGTACTTTGAAGTTCAGGGGGTTCGATTTTCCCCATATTTTGCACATGCAGGAATTGGCCTGAAAAATGCTTATTTTCAGCCTATGCATTGACCCTAAATTTTGGACTTTCCCTGTGACTAGATGAAAATGGGTGTGGTGGGAATTCATCAGGGCATGTCAGTGGTCAATAGTATGGGTGTGTACTTTGAAGTTCAGGGGGTTCGATTTTCCCCATATTTTGCACATGCAGGAATTGGCCTGAAAAATGCTTATTTTCAGCCTATGCATTGACCCTAAATTTTGGACTTTCCCTGTGACTAGATGAAAATGGGTGTGGTGG